>OX451735.1:491370771-491508271 GCA_948472305.1 Vicia faba | reverse complement strand
CCTCTCAAACAACTCATATCCATATCAATTTTGTAACTGCTGTCCATAACTCATCATGGCTACCATAACCGTCTCCAAAACACTGCCTTTATGTAATTGTCTCCAAATATTCCTCATGGCTACCGTTCTTTATATCCTTCCATCTTCTAAATTTTTGTTACATCATCTTCTTCCTCTAACCCTGTCATTTTCGCATCTTGTCCCTGATATTGGTTAACCTTTTCGTTTTCGCATCTTGTCCCTGATATCTGTTTACCATGGCACGGCCGATTGAAGCTATGTGCGACATCAATGACGGTAAAGAATTATGGAAGGTTGCAGTCAGGTTTCATCATCGGTGGAATGTTCTGATTAACAACAAAGAGCATTTTGAAATGATATTTATGGACAAAGCGGTAAAATAAATCCTCTTTGCATCTGGATGTCCTGTTTTTTGCACGGTTTCTGTCATATTCTGTTGTTATGGCATATTTTCTATTCATTGCATAGTGGTATGTTAGTTTTCTGATACGCTGTTATTTTTTTTGTGCATTGCAGGATGATGATATTCATGTTGTTGTCCTGGCGGCACATAAGTCTATTTTTTATGGAAAACTTTTGTTGGGCCATACTTATAATGTGGCAAACTTTAAGGTTCAGCTGAATGTGTCGTTGTTTAGACCTTCGGCTCACAAATTTATGCTTAAGTTTACAGGAGGTACATTCGTTGGTGATGATAACAAACATGACATAACTGCGAAATCGCTGGTGTGTACTGATTTTTCTTATATAATCAGCGGTAGTTATAACAGGGATGTGATGATAGGTAATTAAAATCTAACGTTGTTTTTGATCTTTTTGTCGTGTGATTGAATTCAATATACTGTTATTTTCTTATGCGGGTGTTTGTCTTTTTTTTGGCAAGATGTAATTGGAATGGTTGAGGGCATTGGGTATTCTCATATGCAACCGGGTTCAAAAAAACTGCAGGTTAATATATGTTAAGGGACCGCAGGTATGTAATTCGGCGCTTTCGTCGTTGTTGTTGTATCATATATTATATTGTGGTGCATCTTAAATTTCTTTTGTTGACCGAATATTGTGTATTCATTGTTTAGCAACAACACTCTGAATTGTACTCTTTGGGAATCGTATGCCGAACAGTTTATCAAATTCAACCAGGATCGTGACAATAGCTCTGGTCCAACTGTGTTGCTGCTGCAGTATGCTAAAGTCAAACACGAAGGTTGGTTGGTTCATTCTGTTATGAGATTATCTATTTATTTTTTACCACTCACACTTGCCTCCTGTTTATGTTTGTATAGGGAAGTTTTTGTTGTCGGTCACAAACACCTACAATGTCATGTTGCTCTGCCTCGACACTGGTTTTCCTCCTATCAAAGACTTCATTGACTGGTATGTTCTATGTATCGATTTGATGGTATCTATTGTGAGGTTGGAATTCTCCTGCTGTTGTGTGTACATTTTTTTAATTCACTTATTCGTGCAACATGCCTAAGGAGTCTATCGTTACTGTCTCTGGGCTGATGGTTCAGGTTCGCAGCTATCATCGTAGAATTCTGAATAAACACAACTCGGCCTTGCTCAGATGTTACTCTCGAGTGTTGTTGTTTTTCCTCTTGGTGAAATAATCAAACTCTGATGTATGCTACAGTTTGGTTGATATTGATGTTTTTTTCCATTTGTGTTGGTCACTTTTTTTTTTTTAATTTGGGATTCATGTCATGGGCTATTGATGCATATTACTTTTTGTGCCACTGTTACTGAAACGAGGATTCTGGTTGCATCTCTGTTTGGGTGGTGTTACCGTGTCCGCTATCTATGTCCTTGCATTGCACATGGTGACACTCTGTCGTTTGACTGTGATGCTGGTCATTCAACTGAGGCAGAAATATTTAGGTCTTATTACTTGTCCTTTAATATATGTAGTGGATGTTAAAGCTATTTTTGTTTATTTATGTCATCATATTTTTTAACTCATGACATCGTAGGTACAATATAGAAATTCAGGTTTTCCACGGAGGCAGCAGTTGTAACTTTGTGTTTTGGAATAGAGAATGTGAGCTTCTGCTGGGTTTGTCTGTTGCCCAACTACGTCATACTATGGTCAAGGTTTAGTGTCTTATTCCTCACCCTTGGTATATTCATTTTTTTAATGTTTTGATACTCATTGTTGAGGTTTGTTATATAGGCGGAAATTGATGATCCATTGGAATTCCCATTGGCACTGGATCAGCTGCCGAACTTGGAGATGGCATTTAAGGTGAAGTGGCAGCCGTGATGGAACAATTGCTCTGTTATTAGGATCCTTAGAGATGGGTCTTTTATCAGGCAGCTTAAGGCTCCATGGGACATAGACGAGGTATAGTTTATTTTAACAGGTTTTTTGTATTTTAAGTTGTTTGATAATTTGGGTATTACAAAACTTTTACGATGATACTTTGTTTTCCTCAATAAGTATGTTGTTCGGGTCCCCTCTATAACATTTGATCCTCTGCAGGTATTTACCCTATTGTAGTTTTTCGTTGTTCCTTTGTTTTACGATAATTGTTGTTATATGGTTATATGACAAATATTGATTACCGTTATATTATGCTTAGATTAAGGATAGTGTGGATGAAGCCAAGACAGGTGCGCCAGAAGATTGTGTAAAGAAAATGGTAATTTATGCCTCCCTCCCTGTTTCTACCTGGGTTTATGTTGTTTGAATAGTATAGAATAAAACATTTTGTTTGATTCATTGTGTAACAGGATCTCGAGATCACCTCTAAGCATAACCCGGATCCAACGATGCCTATTGGTAAGAGATACTTTCCAGGGGGATCTACTGAATCAACAACCTCGGAGGAATCCTATGATGGAGAGCTATCTTCTAACAATCTTAGGAAGACAATCAAGCAGGAGAAAAGTGATTAGTCGTGGATGTTTTTTGTTACGAGTCTTCGTATGGTTTTAGATTGATCGTGTGTTAACAATTATCATTGTTTTCTTTTTATATTTGTCTGCCTTTTCAATTTGGAATTGTGATTTTAAAGAATAGTGTTCTATTAAGTTATGATAAGTTGATGTTAAATCAATTTCCTGCATCTGTGTGCTTCTTTGTAATGATCCTGTATGCATCAGGTTTATGTTAAACTATTGCGAATTTATTGTTCTGTTCTCCCTCCTATTGAGCAGTAACTTTTACTCCATTGTTTTGAATCTATATACTCCTGCATAACAGCAATGACAGTTTCATATGTGGCTTTGTGCTATGTTAAGCAAATAACCCTCTTCAAAATGGCGCCGGGAACTTAGCGTGTGTGCACGAAACTTCCAACCTCTGCATTATCGGCAAGTAACTGGATGCATATTCAGTTGTAGGTTTTCCCTGCCAAATCAGGATGATTCCCATCCAATACGCTTGTGGAGATTTGCATCTGTTGGAAAATCCTTGCACTATTTATAGTCGTGCGGTGGAGTTAGGGATAATTATGTTACTCTAAAATTCATGTAAATTGTATTGATGACATTTGTGATTTGTCATATTTGTGAGTACATTAGGCCTGCTCATTGCAAATAATGTGATAGATCTGTGTTATAATTATCACAACGTTAAATGTTGTTGTATATGAAAAACAAACAACTTAGATTGTGTTTCTTTTTTGTTGTTGGTGTCTTTAACTATTAGTTTTATATATCATCTGCAACTTTAATCCTCTGAGCTGAATCTCATATGGCATTTAAACATGACTTGATAGAATATAAAATCTTATTACAACCAATGTCATGGGTATGTGCTTTCATGTGACAGTAACATCTGATTTGTGATTCATAGTATCGTTCTTATTGAATATATTTTAATTCAGTTAAAAAAGTGGATACACCTCCATATAATAGAAAAATATGCATACACCTCCAACGTCTATAACTCAATTGACCGTCTCAAGTGATATTAATCACATGTGCTATCTCCTTTGATCCAACAACGGAAATAATAAAATTATATATATAGGTACTATCAAATCTGTTTTTTCTAAACTTGTAACTCAGATTGAATAAGAAAGCATCATTATCCAGTTTTTATTATATATACATATGCATTAGAGACCTGCCACTAATGTTAAATACTGCACACATTAATACACTTATTATAGTCAGTTATCAGATTTTAATAACCACCATATCCACTAAAATTCATAACTTCCAACCTTTTGGATTTTTATACCAGTCCAGTTATATTATACTTATATTCCTACTTTCCACACTTCAACAGTCAGCACCGACGTTACAACGATTTTTTAATGTTATATCATTTAGAAACATTCATTGGCTCCTCATTCTAAAACTGCAATCCTGTGTTGTTCTGTATTTTCTGCAGAGTTTTGTGTGCACGGTAATCTGTTTGGCATCAGGTATGTTGTTTTATCTGTGCTAACTGTCATTTCTTCATAAATACCAACAACAAATAACCACTTATTCTATACATTGCTTTGTCCTGAAGACATGCTACCATACTATTTTCCAAGCAATCCCGCTAAATCATCCATTTCCAGACATAGGAGGAGAGTCATTTTAAAAGCACGCAGAAATTCTCGGCATAATTTGAATTCGACAATTGAATGTCTGCCGTCTGTACCGCCTTCTGTTTCAACGATTAGATCGAATGCACCAACTTCTTTTTCTGCTGCATATGGACATTTCAGAAATCTTTCTGAATCAACTATTGCTAGAAAGAGGAGGAAACTAATTTTGGATAACAGGAAAAGGTCGCATAGTATGACAAACAACTCAACTTCGACAGGTACCAGTCCAACCCATGAAATTCCTGCACAAGTGCTTCCCACTTGTGCACAAGAAATCTGTTACATCGATTCCATCTAATAACAATATATTCATTGATACATCATTTATCAGTCTTCACAAACATCATGTTTCCAACAATTTACCTGCTTTTGGAAATGCAGAAACATTGTTCCAGAGTATCGCTCACAGAGCTCGAATAATAGGTACCATCGATCCTGCGTCTTCCTCAAGGGCGTCAACTTCTCATCACCATATAGCACCTGATACAACCTCTAAATCTCATCGGTCAATCGATGCAGTCTCCAATTCCAGTGACGGTATGAGCTTGATTGATGGTTCAGATGTGGAGTCCGAATCAGAGTATGAACCATTAGTAGATTCTCATCTACAAGGTAGGTTACACTTTACAAGTTAAGTTGTCAACTAATATGATTACTATACTTAGATAGCTTTATGTTTAGTTGATTCTTCATCAAATAATTCTTCACTTTAGTTGTTTTAGTGAAACACCTCAGCACCTCTATTTAGAACACCATTCAGGTTTAACTTTGAATCCGAAAAGGAATAACTACACAGTTTCATTCCATACTTTTGTTGAATTGCTTTTCAGACTATTCTGATATAGGAGACAAAACTTGGGAATATGAAAGTTGTCAATCATTGATGTGGTACGGTGAATGCACTGGCAGACCAAAAACACCAATTAATCTGAAGTTCCATTGTTGCTGCCGTGGTGGAAAAATTGTATTACCCTTTATTCAGGACCCACCGTCGGTATTGCAACATCTTCTATATAGTGAAACCTGCCCAGAGAGTAAAAACTACCAGAACAACATTAGAACCTATACTGCAATGTTTTCTTTCACGTCTCCGGGAATGAAATTAGACACAACATACTAAAAAACAGGAGGCCCACCTACTTTGCGACGACACGGTCAAACCTGTCATCAAATTGGTACTCTACTACCGGAATTAGGACAACCTCCCCAATATGCACAACTATATATTTATGATACCGACAACGAAG
Source organism: Vicia faba (assembly GCA_948472305.1). Lineage (NCBI taxonomy): Eukaryota > Viridiplantae > Streptophyta > Magnoliopsida > Fabales > Fabaceae > Vicia > Vicia faba. The sequence goes on along the minus strand of OX451735.1, from coordinate 491,502,459 downwards.
TTGATAACAGAATGAAGTGTTTCAGGTTTTATAATCAAATAACAATGTATACTTCCTCTGTCACCATACTTCCTATCTCAATATTTGACGTTTTCTGTAATGTATAGGGATAATAAGGTGATCCCAATCAACACCGTCAACAACCTCAAGGTCATGTTAAATGAATTCAATGTTCATGCAAAAGCCTTTAGGATGGCAAGAGATGTTTTGAAGCTTAATTCTTTCTTGGACCTAAAGCTGAGGCTAATTACTGATAGATTCGAGGACGGTCGTGTCTACAACAAACCAACAGTATCTGAGGTTGCTGCCATGATTATGGGCGATATTAATTATGCTTCTAAATGGGACATCATTGTTCAACCACGTGAAGGTGGCTTGCAGCGAATAGATGAATTTCATCTCGCGTATTTGGCATATCAATACCCTTTGATATTTGTGTATGGTGAAGATGGTTATAGGAAAAATATACTTCATGAGTATCGCCATGATAAGACAGTTACTGGCAGAAATCGTCAAAGCATAAAGGACTGGCTTTCTTACCGTTTGCAGCAACGAACCAATGAGGCAAAAACCTTACTTCACTCTAGACATCTATTTCAATAGTTTTTAGTTGACGGTTACGCCATGATGGAATCTGAAGACTTAATTGGTTGAGAGATAATCAATCAAAGTTACAGGTTAGAAAATATAACAGATTGACTAATCAGTGTGTTAGTGGTGGTTTGAATCAAACACGAAAGAAAGGAAAACGTGTGGTCTTACCTTCTAAATTTGTTGGAAGAAAAAGATATATGGATCAACTGTATTTTGATGGTATGTCCATTTCAAGTAGATTGGGATTTCCTGACTTATTTGTTACATTTACATGTAATCCAACTTGGTCCGAAATCACATGTGCATTGTCCGACACTGGATTACGGCCACACGATCAATCGTATATTATTACAAAAGTATTCAAGATCAAATTTGATGAACTAATGGATGATATTACAAAACACCGTGTTCTAGGCAAAGTGTTGGCATGTAAGTACTCTTCTTTATATTAAATCTCAATTATGCAGTAGGTTTTGTTCCAATAACTTTATATGTCAACTGACTATTACCCTTTTTTAGTTATGTACACCATTGAATTCCAGAAGCGTGGATTGCCTCATGCACACATTCTGATTTTCCTCCACCCTCGGAGCAAATATCCAGCACCTTCGGATATTTATAAAATCATTTGTGATGAAATTACCGACCCCATTGTTCATCCTAGATTATACAATTTAGTTAAGGCGAACATGATGCATGGTCCTTGTGGGTTATCGTGGATGAATTCACCATGCATGAAAATGGAAAATGCACTAAATACTTCCCCAAAAAGTTCATTGAACATACTGTTGTTGATGCTGATGGTTATCCCTTATACAGAAGAAGATCAGAATCACATGTTATCAAAAAAAATGGAATTACATTGGACAATCGACATGTGGTCCCATATAATACAAGATTTCTTTTGAAATATCATGCACATATAAACGAATGGTGTAACCAAAGTACATCCATTAAATATCTTTTCAAATATATAAATAAAGGATACGATAGGATAATAATATCTATTTCTGGAAATGAGACAGAACACGTTGATGAAATCAAACAATATCCGGATTGCAGATATATCTCCCCGAGTGAAGCGTGTTGGAGGATTTACTCTTACAACATTCATGGGAGAAAGCTTGCGGTGGAGCGTATGTTCTATCATTTAGTGGTAGAGAAGGTTGTTTACTATACAAATCACGATCGAATGGACAATATTTTGGAAAACGCAAGTGTGACTGAGTCGATGTTTACAGCATGGCTGGCCGCAAATGCATAATATGAAGAAGCCTGGTCATTGACTTATGCTTAGTTTGTTTCAAGGTTTGTCTATGACAAGGGAAATAGGTTATGGAGGCCATGAAAAATAGGGTTCACAATAGGTCGTTTGGTATGGCTTCCTCCAACTACTGGAGAACTGTTTTACTTGAGGATGATGTTGACGGTAGTCAAGGGACCTACAAGTTATGAAGATATTCGCAAAGTTGCTGACAACCAATATGATACATTTAGAGATTCATGCTTTGCAATGGGATTTATCGAGGACGATAAAGAATACGTAGCTGCAATCAAGGAAGCAAGTGAATGGGGTTCGAGACATTTTCTTCGCAGACTTTTAGTTGTAATACTATTGTCGGGTGTTGTTAATCGACCAGCACATGTCTGGACAGAATCGTGGCAACTGTTGATCGATGGTCTTTTACATTCCCAAAGATTATTAGCTCTAAATCCAGGTTTCTTCATATCTCACTCTCACTTATTTATGCAAACTATTTATTGGGTTGCTACCTTACTTTCAGAATGTTACTGCAGCAGACGTGCGTCCATTCTTCTTGAACCCATGTCTGATCTAACTACCTTTGAACTTTGTTTTTCCTGCTGCATCCATACAGATTTGATGTTGACAAAGACTGGATTGCAAAGTCTGATTTTAATAGAAATTGAGAAGATAATGCAGGAAAATAGAAGGACTCTCAAAGATTTTAGTCACATTCCATATCTAGACACCTATGTACTGCAGCAATTAGGAAACAGACTCATGTATGATGAACGTAATTATGATTCTGCAACTATGAAATTGGAATTTACAAGACTCTTCAATGCTTTTACTGGTAATTCTTGAAATTTGTTTTCTTATGAACAACATTGCCATTGTCCTCCTGGCTGTCTGTTTTACCTGTTCCTTTTCAACAATTCTTAGATGAACAAAAAAGCATATATGAAAAAATAATGGGGGTTGTCCAATCACAGAATGGTGGTGTCTTCTTCCTTCATAGTTACAATGGTACTGGTAAGACCTATATGTGGAGAACACTGGAAGAAACTTTGAGGTCCAAACATGAGATATGTTTAACCGTTGCCACCAGTGGTATGTGTGATCGGTGGGAATGAGAACTGACTGTTTTTGGAATGCTGGTTCGCGTTTGTGTTTGTTTTTGCAAAATGTCGCGGTAAGCAAGAGTCGCCACCGTCTTTTATTTTATCCAACAAGGAAAAGAAAAAAGCACAGAAAAATTCCTTTTCGAGATGTTTCTCGGGTTCGGGAGGTAGATTATAGAAAGGGAAGGTGTTAGAACCCTTTCTATCTGTGGTTATCCACGGGCTCTTAGGTACTTGCTCACTATGTTTCCAAAAGTTTGCTTTTCTTTGTGTTTGTGGGTTTTGAAAAGAGTTTTGTTTTTGAAGAGAGTGTAAGTGCGAAAAGTTTTGTTTTGTTTTTTAAAAGGAGCAAGTACTTAAGAACCTCTACCTACTCAAAAAGGAATTAAACCGTGCTAACGTCCTTTAGACAATGTTATCCCACTATTGAGGAGTAGATAGCACCATCGTTGGAGTTTTTCGGGTCAATTCGATTTTAGGGACGTGTGGTCACTAAAGCAACGTTAGGACGCTTTAGTGGTAATCCTAATGTCTTAGATCATTTTTATCGAGGCAACCATTTCGAGGTAACTTATGATCTTGGGACAAAAGGAAGACCTCTAAAACATCTTATACTTAATGACCATATTTGAGGCAACCAAGTGAGGTGTACCCTAGGAATGGCATGTGCAAGTGTGTCAATTTTCAATTTATATCATCTTTGTATTTTTAGGTGTTCTACCATTTGTTTTTAGATCTTGTCATACAATCCTAGTTAGCATACATCTAAGCAGTTAATATATATATACAGGAATTTAAAGTGCGGAAATTGTAAATCCTACGCTATTACAAGGCTTCGGGGAGGGGGATTATTTACATGTCCAAAATTGGGGGAATAATAAGCAGTTACAATAAAATAAACGCGCGTGAATCTTAAAAATCCTAAGCATGTGATCTTTTTGTTGTTTTATTTTATTTTTTGGGAAAATGCTAAATGTTCAATTAAGTCAAATTTAATTAATTAAAAAAATGATTAAAATTAACTCTAAAACATACCTAATATTTTTTGCATTTTTGGTTTATGAAAAGGGTTGAATTCAAATAAATCCTAAGTCTACTGATTTTAAAATTGAAGAAAATAAGTTAAAATAATTAACTAAATTAAATCCTAATTCTAAGTTATTTATTTTTATGATTTTTATGTTGATTAAAAAAAACAAACTAAAAGAAATAAACAAAAACAAAGTAAACAAAGTAAACAAAGTACAAATGGGCCAGGCAGCAAAACAAGAAAAAAAATATAATTCTGGAGGCCTGGGTCGAAAGAGGTGCAGGCTGTCTTTCGACCCAGTGAAGAGGCTGGATCGAAGGTGCATGAGGGGCTGCACTCTTAGGGTGTTCGATCTGGATATGCCATCCTTCGATCTGGAAGTCCTGGGTCCAGTTCGAAGCTAAGCTGCTGAGCTTCGAAACTCTGAACAGGATCCTGAGAATGTATTTCCTGCAAGAAACAAAACACATGTTAAAGGTCCAGGGGGGATTTTACCCCCTGGTTCAAATCTCCCCCTTTATTCGCACCTGCTGAATCTGGGTCTGGGTTTGTTTTATCCTGGGATTCGAAGGAGACACTCAGATTGTGCCCAAGCAATGGCACAATCTCATCTCTGCGTTGTAGCTTATATGTAGCACATTAAATCATTCACAAACAACAGTAATAATATGAATATGCAATCAAAATGAATTTAAAAATGAGTTTGAGATTAGATTTTTTTACCAAACAGAGGTGCTTCGATCTGTAGTTCTGAGGGTGGAGGTGTTCGTTGGGTGGCAGCTTTGGCTTGTGCAAGGATTGGGTATGGCTTCCTGGAAGTGCTGATGACTTTTGGCAGCGTATCTCCAAGTTCTCTATTTTTCTGTATATTTTCGTGTGTCCTTTTGCAACATTTGTGATTTCTTTATATAAAGGGGGTGGAGGGGACAGGAAGACAAAGGTTTAAATGACTTTGATTATGTGTTTGACAGCCATGAATGAGAATTTGTAACGTTGGCTAAACACATGGGATCTTGTCCCTTTTTGAATTTAGAATGATATGTAACTGGCCTTCGAATGCTCCCTTTCGAATGGGTTGATGACCTCCTTCGAATGCTCCCTTTCGAATGGGCTGATGGCCTCCTTCGAATGCTTTCCAAAGCTTCTTCGAATGGACCCTTTGAATGCTTCTTCGAATGGACCTTTTTGGAATTCCAATCGAAGGAAACTGTTATAATGTCAATCGAAGTATTTGTCCATAATGCCAATCGAAAGGCTCCTTCAGAATACCAATCGAAGGGTCTTTCAGAATGCCAATCGAAAGCCTTGACATAATGCCAATCGAAATGCTTGTCCATAATGCCAATCGAAGAGCTTGATAGAATGCCAATCGAAAGGCTCCTTCAGAACACCAATCGAAGGGTCTTTCAGAATGCCAATCGAAATGTGCTTAAAGCACCACTCAAAAATTTTCCTTTTCTTTAGGCAAGAGTTTGTGATCAACCATGCAGGGGGAAGAATTTGGGAAACATGAGAGGGCAAATTTTGGGGTACAACAGTTGCCCCTATTCAATCTTCTTAAACCTGAGGATGTAGATTGGCTTGCGTGCCTTTCGTGATCCGAAGGTGGAAGATGATTGAACACTAGAGTGCCCAGAAATTTGCACTCGCATGGTGAAGTATCAGCATTTTGATGTCAGGAATGGGCTCACAGATGCCATTTGGAGATTGTTGGTAGGAGGATGGGCTTATAGATGCCATCTACAGGAGTGTCGATCGCTTAAGAGATTCCTTAGTGAGAACTTGCATAACTGTTGTTGTAGAAGATTCCACTGGGGAAGTCTAACTTCGTTGAGATTTAGGAACCTGCCTGTACTTCAACTGAGAGAATGCTTCAGCTGAGTTTTAGGAATCTGTCCATAATTCAATTGGGGGGAAACATCTTCATCAAGATCTAGGAACTGTCTCGTGCCCACCGGGAGTATACCGTTGAGGTTATAGAATTTGTCCATACTATGACGGAGGAAAACATCAAGATCTAGGAACCGACTCGTGCTCAATGGAGTATACCGTTGAGGTTATAGTACTCGTCCACACTATGACGTAGGGAAACATCTTCATCAAGATCTAGGAACTGTCTCGTGCTCAATGGAGTAAACCGCTGAGGTTATAGAACTTGTCCACACTATGACGGAGGAGAACATCAAGATCTAGGAACTGACTCGTGCTCAATGGAGTATACCATTGAGGTTGTAGTACTCGTCCACACTATGACATAGGGAAACATCTTCATCAAGATCTAGGAACTGTCTCGTGCTCAATGGAGTAAACCGCTGAGGTTATAGAACTTGTCCATACTATGACGGAGGAGAACATCAAGATCTAGGAACTGACTCGTGCTCAATGGAGTATACCTTTGAGGTTATAGTACTCGTCCACACTATGACGTAGGGAAACATCTTCATCAAGATCTAGGAACTGTCTCGTGCTCAATGGAGTAAACCGCTGAGGTTATAGAACTTGTCCATACTATGACAGAGGAAAACATCAAGATCTAGGAACCGACTCGTGCTCAATGGAGTATACCGTTGAGGTTATAGTACTCGTCCACACTATGACATAGGGAAACATCTTCATCAAGATCTAGGAACTGTCTCGTGCTCAATGGAGTAAACCGCTGAGGTTATAGAACTTGTCCACACTATGATGGAGGAGACTGTCGAGATTGAGAATCTTATCTGAAATTCAACCGACGATAATTCAATTGAGATTTAAGAACTGGTCAGATCTTCAACTAAGCTGAGAACTTTAACTGTATCTTTCCTGAAAGGTAAAGGTCAGTCATATGCAATGCATGATATGGATCAGGAAATGATGTTCTCAAAATAAATGAGATTGTATTCGTATGATGCGTAATGCATGTCTCATGATGTATAGGAATGTGATGTTTTAGCTGGGGAACATAAATCCCGGAGCTGCTGGCGAATAGAGTTGAGTTCTTCGTTTCCACTAGGGATGATGAACGAAGATGATTGTGAGAATAAACCTGCAGGAGAAAAGAACTTTGTTGGGGAATAGACTTGATGAAGAGATTACTCTGAGGGGAAATACTCTGTGGGGGAGAGATGTTCTGCTGATGATTTTAATGATAACTCCGCTGGGGATTCCGTTGATAAGCTTTGTTGGGGATTTTGATGATGAACTCCGCTGGGGATGGATTACCGTTGCGGGTGATATTGAACCTGTTGAGGATAGAAGTCCTGCTTGGGGAAAGAAAGAACTTCGCTGGGGACGATCTTTCAGTTGCAACCTGCTGAGGAGAACCCAGTTAGAATCTTGTGAGGATAACCTTCTGAATTTGGCTGGGGAGATACATTTGTATTCTGCAGGGGACAAGATTCCAGAATCTACTGGGTAAGATGACTCAACTCTGGCGGGGAAGCCTTTTTAGACTGCGCTGGGGAAATGGCTCCACTGGGTATCTTGTATTCCTCCGGGAAACATTCTTATACTCTGTTGAGGAATATTAAGACTGCCGGGGATGCTCTTACGCTTGCTGGAGAATGTCTTTATACTCCGTTGGGGAATATTAAGACCTTCTGGGGATACCCGACCTTTTCAGGGCTGATGGTAGACCAAATCTGCTTGGGGAGAGTATTGTCGACTCATCCATAGTTGCAAGTTTTAGCTGAGAGAGCTATTATTACTGTCTTAATCTGCGGGGAGTGAAGGTATCTTAGCCATATTCTTCAGCTGAATATATACCTTGGTACCTGGTGGACAGAGCAACCAGACCGTTCAGACAATTCTTATTGCCCCTATTTCTGATATCACCCGTAATTTGTCTTTTGTTTCGTATGTAAATATTTTATGAGCAGCAATTAATGTCAAATGCATATATCAAAAATGAACATTGGACGTTCTTTGCAAAACAAAACAGATAAAGGAAAAACAATTTGAAATTTGTTTGAAAATGAACTTGTATTGACTTTGAAGTTTGGCCTGTAAAATAGGCGTTTTGTACAAGAGGCTGACGTCCTAGTAAGAGAACGCTGCCGAACAAATAGAATTTATACAATTTGTGAAAACAAAACAACTACGTGAATAGTCCCACTGGGTTCCAGCTCTGCTATTGCCTTTATATCTTCAAGCATCTCATCACTTTGCTACTTAGTTGAAGATGAATCTGATTGACTGGCGTCGTCCGAGCCTGATAGTTGATACCGAAGTCCGGATGCGAGGTGATCCAATGAGACATAGTGTTACGCTTTAATCCCTAACTTTTTCCTGGACCGCCCTTTCGGGTTTTTAGTCCACCGGGATACCCATTTTTGCCCAAGCCGCCTTTTCAGGTTTTCGACTTGCCAGGTGTACAGATTTTTTTATTTTCATCTCTTATTTTTACCCGAACCCTTTTGGTTCGTCGGGAAGCCCTTATTTTGCCTAGGCCAGTCAACCTAGCGGGTCTTTGATTATGTGTAGTATCTTTTTACTATGTCTGCATTAACGGGGTGAGGAAGGTCGTCACCATCCATGGTGGTTAGAATCATCGCTCCTCCTGAGAAGATGTTCTTAACCACAAATGGCCCTTCGTAAGTAGGGGTCCATTTGCCCCTGGGATCACCTTGAGGTAGAATAATGTGCTTGATTACCAGGTCCCCAACTTGATACTCTTGTCGTCTGACTTTTTTGTTAAATGCCTTGATCATTCGTTTTTGGTACGTCTGACCATGACAAATAGCAGTAAGTCTCTTTTTGTCGATTAGATTCAATTGATCAAGTCGGGTCTGAATCCAGTCGTCTTCGCTCAAACCTGCATCCTTCATGATCCGAAGAGAGGGTATCTGAACTTCAATGGGCAAGACTGCCTCCATGCCATAAACCAAGGAATAGGGTGTTGCCCCTGTTGACGTCCGTGCTGAGGTACGGTACCCATGAAGAGCAAATGGTAACATCTCGTTCCAGTCTTTGTATGTCACTGTCATCTTCTGCATAATATTTTTAATGTTCTTATTAGTTGCTTCTACAACCCCATTCATCTTCGACCGGTAGGGAGAAGAGTTATGATGTTGTATCTTGAATTGCTCGCAGAGCTCAGTGATCATTTTGTTATTGAGATTGGTACCATTGTCCGTAATGATCCTCTCTGGTACACCGTATCGGCAGATTAGGTTGTGCCGGATGAACCGTACCATGACGTTCTTGGTTACAGTATCAAAGGAAGCTGCTTCAACCCACTTCGTAAAGTAATCAATCGCTACCAGGATGAAATGATGCTCGTTGGATACCGTAGGTCTGATCTCGCCGATCATATCAATGCCCCACATTGCAAAAGGCCAAGGTGCCGTCAAAACATTCAGAGGAACTGGAGGAACATGCACCTTATCAGCATAGACCTGGCACTTGTGACATGTCCGAGAATGCTGATAACAGTCGGCTTCCATTGTGGACCATGTGATCGGTGGAAATAGAACTGACTGTTTTTTAGCTGGTTTCGCGAAATGTCGCGGTAAGCAAGAGTCGCCACCGTCTTTTATGTTCTCCAACAAGGAAAGGACAAAAGCACAGCAAAATTCCTTTTCGAGATGTTTCTCGGTTCGGGAGGTAGATTATAGAAAGGGAAGGTGTTAGCACCCTTTCTATCCGTGGTTATCCACGGGCTCTTAGGTACTTGCTCTTATGTTTTCAAAAATTGTTTTCTTTTCAAGTGTGTGTGGGTTTTGAAAAAAACTTTCGTTTGAAAACTTCTAGGTAACTCTTGTATCAGTCCTCAAGAGTGTATGAAGTGTTTGTTTGAAAACTTTTTGAAAATTGTAGGTGCAAAAAGTTGTTTTGTTTGTTTGAAAGAGCAAGTACCCAGGAGAAATCTTCCTACTCTAAGGAATTAGGCTGTGTAAAAGTCCTTTAGACAGTGCTATCCCACTATTGAGAAGTAGGTAGCACCGTCGTTGGAGGTATTCGGGTCAATTCGATTATTAGGGACATGTGTGGTCACCAAAGTAATAGTAGGACACCTTAGCGGTAACCCTAATGTCCTAGATCCTTTTTTATCCGAGGCAACCGTTTCGAGGCAACTGGATCTTTAGACAGGAGGGCGACCTCTAAAACACCCTATACTTGACGACCACGTCGAGGAAACCAAGTGAGGCGTACCCTAGGAGTGGCATGTGCACGTGTGTTGTTTTTCAGTTAAGGTTATCTTGTACATGCATTTGTGAGCTACAGATTGATTTTATTTGTCAGGCAATCTTGTCATGCATAATTAACAGTTAAGAGTGCGGAAAATAAATTGCGGAAAGGTAAATCTACGCTATTACAAGGCGCGGGTCTATACATCGCCAAAGACAAAACCCGTTTGGAAAATAAATGCGAGAAATTAAAAGAAAGCGATAAACCCTAATTAACTATTACATTTCCGGAACAGATACATAAATAATGATCAAAAGGAATTAAAGCGCGAAAGAAGTTAAATCGGGAACGTCTTAGGGTTTTGACCCTTTTGAGAAAAGAAAGAAGTAATTTGTCCTTTTTTGCATTTAATTAAACATTTAACCTAAAACTAATTAATTAATTTATTAAAAGAAAAAAATGTTTTTGTGGTTTTATGTTTTTTTTAATAAAATAAAATATAAAAAAAAAAATTAAAAGTCAAAAGAAAAACCCTAATTCTAAATTTATTTTAGTTATTATGAAAAAGATTAAAAATTGAACCTAATTACACTAAATTAATTTGGTTAGTATTTATTTACAAAATAATTAAGTGAAATTAATAAATAATAAAAATATTTAATTTTAAGTTTCTGAATTTAATATGAAAAATAATTAATTTATGAATTAATAATAATAATTAATAAGAGTTAATAAAAATTAGTAAAAAGAAAATAAAAGGAAAATTGTGAAAGAACCAAGGGGGTTTATGGATCCAATTAGGAGGTTTTGTTGGAAATTTTAGGCCCAATAGCACTCAAGCCTGTTGACTTCTGGAATTGTCCACGTGCATGTTGACTGAGGAGTACCATGATCCTCCATCTCTGGCCTTTGGATTGGTATTAGGTGACACATGGCATGATGATGCCTGGAGCGCATGATAGAACACGTTTAAGAAGCTGCATGCAATCATGTTAGAAAAAATAATATGAAGCTTTTGGGGGGACCTGGGAATCGAACCCAGGTCCCAACGATTGCCAGACACCTCACTATCCACTAATCCAACTGCACACTTTTGTTAAAATGATAACTAATGAATATAATATAAGAAAATTAATGCATATGTGGTAAAGCAAACACAGCGCGCCTTTTTATTTGAACGGACCACTCATGATTGAACACGTCCTTCGTCTTCTTCAATTTCCCTGAAAAAGATAAAGAGATAGCGGGGGTTTTTAACCCCCACAAACTAAAAAAGGAAAAATAGCGATTAGGTTTGTACGTAATATAAATTCATCGCGAGGGTTGGGTTGGATTCGTCTGGCCTTGACGAATTCAACCATATGCATAAGAAGGTCCAATTTTTCATGTGCTGGAAACCCCCAAAAGCAAAGCTTCGGAACCCTAAAACTCTCCAATGGAAACTTGCATTTCAAGGCGTTTTAATGCAATTGAATCACACCAATAGCTTTGTATGAGTCCTATTAACACAAAACAATCCACAAAAGATGTTAAATATGCATGAATAATGATATGTGTTTCTGAAAAATTTACCAAACCGTGAAACTGTTTGTGGAGATTTCTTGAGCTATGAAGCTTGGTTCTGATTGCAAATCGTTCCTGGGAAGCCTAACAATGTGTTTGAATCGCTCTAAGGCTTTGAATTGTGCTAGAACGTGGAATTCAGTTTTCAAAATTTTCTTGAATTTTTGGAATTGGTTTATGGCTTTTGACAGCAGCTCTCACGTGAATAGCATTAGGTTTAGGTTCAACATATGTATGGGAATAGAATTAGGTCAAAGTTTCGTCCAAGTATCCATGGAATTGATGTTTTGAGATTTTGTTGATCACCATTAAAGAACTTTCCATTTTTGGTTCAAATTCAAGATTTTATGTACAAAAAGGCTTGGCACGAATTTGGTAGCTGGCATGTGGTATATGAAAGTTGTTCAAATCCAAAAGATGTCATTCCATTAATTTTTAGATTTTATTTGAATTATTATTGATTTAAAATGAATTAAATCAATAAAAATTAAATAAAATGGAAATATAAATGTTTGATCTTGAAATTAATCATGGGACACATGGGTGGCATGACAAGGCTGAATCAAGTGGAAGAAAGTGGGCCCTTTTGTCAAAAATTGAAGTTTTAAGGATAGTTGACTTTTGCCATTTCACAAAAATTTCCCAACTTCTCCAATGCATATCTTGCTCAATTTTGATCATATGAACATGTTCTTGGACATTTTGGAAAGGTCCTGAAGTCCTCTAACCAATTCCTTTGGTCCCATGTCATTTGGATTTACCAATCTCAAGTTATGGTCTTTGACTTAAAATGCCTTTTTGTTGACTTTTGAAATTGACCTATAATGTTGAAATTGATAACTTTCTGTGAGAGAATTTCTAGGACTTGGAATGTGAAGATGCGTTGTAGGAAATGTCATCCCCTTCAAAATGAGCATTGGATGGGATTTTTCTGATGAACCATGAAAAAGTTATGCCCTGGTCAAGTTACACCCTGGTCAAGTTACAGTTGACTTTTCAGTTGTCCAAAAATAGAAACTTTTGCATCTTGATGATTTTTGAGCCATGCTTGAGGAATCATGATCAAGACTTGATCAAATGACGATTGTGTGCTCAAAATAAGATGTTGACCAAATTTTTTGACTTTTGACTGTAAAATGACCATTTTGCCCCTGTAGTTGGTTGTGGAGCAACTAGGGCTTTTGACTGTGCAATTTGATGATGTGAGCCTTGAAACTTGACATGTAGATGCTTGACAATGTGTATAGGCCTATAGGACTTGATTGAGCCCTTGAAAACCTCAACTTCCTTGCAAGAACCAAAACCCTAATTTTGACTGGCTTAGGAGAATGTTTGATTGTGCAATCCTTGAGTAGACTTTGAGCAAATTGAGATGATGCTTGTCAACACTTTGAAGAATATGGGAGGGAAAATTTTGGGGTGCAACAGACCAGTAATATCCTTCCCGAAGGATTTTCTTTGCCATGGTATGTCCATTGGAATGAGTTCCGAAAGTACCTTCATGCAGCTCTGCCATGATCCTTTCTGCTTCAATTTTATCCACGCAACGCAGTAAGGTTGAATCATGGTTACGTTTGTAAAGAATGCCATTGCTGATGAAGAACTTTTCCGCGAACCCTCTTAGAAACTTCTTGTCATTAACAGATGTACCCTCGGGGTATTCTTGAGTTTCAAGGTACCTCTTCACTTCATGATACCAAGGTTTTTCTGTTACCTCTTCAGTCTCAAGATTACAGCAATGTGCAGGTTCATCCAATTTCCAAATAATGATCCGGGGAGCCTCGTTGTCCCACTTGACTTTGAACATAGAATACATCGTAGCTAGCGCGTCCGCCAACTGATTCTCCTCTCTTGGGAAGTGTTCAAAGGTTATCTCCTCGAAATGGGGAAGCAACGTCAATACATACTCCTTGTAAGGAATAAGATTTGGGTGTTTCGTATCCCACTCTCCTTTGATCTGACTGATCACGAGAGTGGAATCTCTGAAGACACTCAGAAACTTAATCCTTAGGTCAATTGCAGCTCGAAGACCTATAATACATGCTTCATGCTCTGCCATATTGTTGGTGTAGTTGAAACATAGTCGGGCAGTAAACGGAGTATGAGAGCCTTTAGGAGATATGATCATAGCGCCAATGTTATTGCCCAAAGCGTTCGAAGCTCCATCAAAATGCATAGACCATCGGGATCCTTCCTCAGGTCCTTCATCCGGTCCAAGTGTTTCACAATCAGTTATCAACATGATATTCTCGTCCGGGAATTCAAAGTTCATAGACTGGTAATCATCCACTGCCTGATGTGCCAAATGGTCTGCCAATACACTTCCCTTGATTGCTTTTTGATTCGTGTACTGGATGTCATATTCAGTCAAGATCATCTTCCATCTTGCTATTCTTCCGGACAAGGCAGGCTTTTCGAAGATATACTTGATTGGATCCATCTTTGAAATCAACAGAGTAGTGTGAGTCAACATATACTGTCTCAGCCGGCGAGCAGCCCATGCCAAAGCGCAGCAAGTTTTCTCGAGCAGTGAGTATCGGGTCTCACAGTCGGTAAACTTTTTGCTAAGGTAATAAATAGCATGCTCTTTTCGGCCAGACTCATCATGCTGACCCAACACACACCCCATTGAGTTGTCAAGTACTGTCAAGTATAAGATTAGAGGTCTCCCTTCAACTGGTGGCATAAGAATAGGTGGCTCCTGGAGGTACTCTTTGATTCTTTCGAAAGCAGCCTGACATTCATTGTTCCAACATACCACTTGATCTTTCTTCAGCAGTTTGAAGATTGGCTCACAAGTAGCAGTTAGGTGCGAGATGAATCAGGCAATGTAGTTCAGTCGTCCTAGAAAGCCTCTGACCTCTTTCTTTGTCTTGGGAGCTAGCATCTCTTGTATAGCTTTCACCTTGGCAGGGTCCACTTGAATACCTTTGTCGCTTACGACAAAACCCAGCAGTTTACCAGACCGTACCCCGAAGGTGCATTTGTTTGGGTTCAATCTCAGCTTATATAACTCCAACCTGTCAAACAGCTTCTGTAGATGGTCAAGGTGTTCCTCCTCAGTTTGGGACCTCGCAATCATATCGTCGACGTATACTTCAATCTCATGATGGATCATGTCATGAAATAAAGCAACCATGGCACGCTGATATATTGCCCCAGCATTCTTCAACCCAAAAGGCATGACCTTGTAACAAAAGGTACCCCACTGGGTAACGAAAGTGGTCTTTTCCATGTCTTCAGGAGCCATCTTGATTTGATTATAACCGGAGAAACCATCCATAAAGGAGAATATCTTGTGTTGAGCAGTATTGTCAACCAGAACGTCAATGTGAGGTAGAGGGAAGTCATCCTTAGGGCTTGCCCTGTTCAAATCCCTGTAGTCAACACACATTAGGACCTTACCATCCTTCTTCGGTACCGGAACCACATTGGCAACCCACTGAGGGTAAGAAGTTACTGCTAGAAAACCGGCGTCAAACTGTTTCATAACTTCGGCCTTGATTTTCTCAGAAATCTCTGGACGCATACGGCGAACCTTCTGTTTTACTGGAGGACAGTCTTCCTTCGTAGGCAGGCGATGAACCACAATGTCGGTATCCAACCCAGGCATATCTTCGTAAGACCAGGCAAAGATTTCCACGTAGTCATGCAGCATCTGAATCAACCGCTGTTTCACACTAAGCTCCAGATTTGCACCGATCTTGACTTCCTTTTTGCCTGTCTCAGTACCCAGATTCACTGTTTCTACTAGCTCTTCATGTGGCTAAATGGCCCTCTCTTCCTGGAGTAGTAGTCTTGCAAGCTCACCAGGCACTTCGCAATCATCTTTACCTTCGTCTTCGGCTAAGTTGATCGGATTTTCGAAGTCATAACTGGCAGTAGCAGAGTCGTTACCAGTGAGATCCAGAGTGGATTGGGACTTGTATATGTGAGTGTGTGTAAAATAGTTGTTTTGCAATATGTAATAAAGAAAGACAAGGAGCACAAAATTTGAAATGCGAAAACATCCAATGCTTTTATTAATGATATATGAAAATGTCATACAAAATCCCTCACAAATGAAGCCACGGTGCCCCGGGTAAGACACCGGGCCATAAAGTTTCAAAACATTGTCTGTTACAAATTCGAAACAAAGAGTTCATTACTGAGTAAAAAAAGTAATAGGGATGAAATCCTTTGCTGTCCAGTTGTTTGGTCCACCGTTGGCGTAGGATAGATCCAGCTGTCGAATTCAGACTCCTCCACGTCATCTTCGATGGCATTTACTCCCGAGTTGCTGATGAACACAGGAGGTCTTCCAATCCTTGCACTTCGAACAGCCCTTTGAGCTTCTGCAGTGAAACCCAAACCAAACTTGTTAGTCTTCTGAGTGAAATCAGGAAGTCGGCCCCAGTTTGCATACTCACCCTTATCAATAACAGCCCGGGCATCCTTTAAGGAAGCCATCTTCATGGGAGAATCTTCTGTCACAGTCTCAGCTAACGCCAGTGTCTGAGGAACCTCTTCAAAGTGTTGAAATGGGGTCTCAATGAACTCCCCATCCATCTCTACATACCGAAACGAGTTGAGGTGGCTGACCATGTACTCCTCCTCCCCTTGAACTGTCACAATCTTGCCTTTAACCGGGTACTTCAACTTCTGGTGGAGCGTTGAGGTTACGGCTCCTGCTTTGTGGATCCATGGACGACCCAGCAAACAAGAATAGGATGGCCGAATGTCCATCACGTAGAATGTAGAATTGAAGACCTGAGAACCAACTTTGATTGGAATATCAACCTCACCATGCACTATCCTCTTAGACCCATCAAAGGCCCGAACAACAATGTTACTCGGCTTTAGCTCCAAACCTTCGTAATCCAGCCTGTCTAGAGCTTTCTTTGGCAAGACGTTCAATGAGGAACCCGTGTCCACTAACACATGTGCAAGAGTAGTGCCCCTGCATTCAATGGAGACATGCAGGGCATCGTTATGGTTCTTTCCTTTAGCAGTCAGATCAGCGTCGGAGAAACCCAAACCATTATCAGCAGTTAAATTGGCCACACAATCGGTAAATTGATCAGCTGATGTCTCTTGTGGCACGTGGGTCGTCTTTAGGAAGGTAATAAGAGCCTTGGCATGGGCCTCTGAACACAACAACAGTGATAACATAGAAATCTTGGATGAGGTTTTCCCCAGTTGCTCAACTACATTAAAATCACTCTTCTTAATAATCTTCAGAATATCTTCCATCTCCTGTTTGGAAGCTTCAACATTGATTGTCTTTGGCGCCTCCGTCTGGGCAGGCATATCAGTGGTGATCCCTTTGCCCCGAGTGTCAGAAGACTCGGCGACAGGGGGAAGGATAGGAATTTGATCAGGAATAGCAGTAGGTACACTTGCAGGCTTAATGACAACAGGTCTTCGGACAATTGGTGGAGCAATATCAGGTGAGAAAAGTCTACCACTGCGGGTGACTTTAGCAGGCCTAGTAATGTTGCTGACGCCGATATTAGCACCAAACTCTTGCTTAACTCCAAGAACATAAACATCTGCCCCATAGTGCCAAGGAACAGCTTTGTCATATGTATAGGGGATGGGCCCCAGAACATTGATGATTATAGGTGCGGTCTTCGGAACAGATGTAATTCTAACAGGCGTCCTCGAGGGAGTCTTGGAAGAATTTTCGAAAATGGTAATGATGGAAACTTCTTCAGAATGAACGGGTGGAACAGCAGTCTTCTCAAAAAGAATCTCTTTACTATCCATCAGGTTTTGGATACCTGACTTCAGAGATGGGAAACCAGTAGGTAAAGCAGAACACATATGGCAACTTTCACCATAACCCGGAAATAAACCGGCTAACAATAGGTTCTTCTTGATAGTCATCAGAGGGGTAACAATATCATCCACAGACACTACAAACAAGTCTTCCTCTATAGCATTCACTCCATGCCTGGGCATGGGAGCAGTTACAACATTAGGCCTCTCGTGCGCCTCGAACTCAATCTCCTTTGCATCAATTAAGTCTTGCACCTTGTTCTTTAAAACCCAACAATCGTCTGTATTATGCCCCGGGCTATCAGAGTGAAAAGCGCATCGGGCATTAGGGTTATACCTTGGTGACATTGTATTTGGATTCTTTGGAGCTTCTTTTAGGGTCACCAGATTGGTCTTCAGCAATTGTGGCAGAATCTGAGACAAAGTCATGCTGAGACAAGTGAATTGCCTTTGAGGTCTCTTGTCCCTTTGTTGGTTGTGATGCTGAGGAGCACCAGCAGGTTTTGAGATAACAACCGCATTGATAGCTTGGCGGTGTTCAGGTCTATTTTGTCTTCTTAAACTGTAGACAGCACTGGACTCTTTTTTAAACGGTCTCTTCTCGGTGCTCGATGAGGCACCCTTCTGTATCTTCCCAGCCTTAATACCAACTTCAATCCTCTCACCAGTCAAGATAAGGTATGTAAACCCGGCTGAAGAGCTTCCAATCAAATGGTTAAATAATGGACCGGACAGGGTCCCCAAAAACATATCAACAAGTTCACGATCAGCTAGAGGTGGTTGCACCCTTCCGGCAAGGTCTCTCTATTTTTGAGCATACTCTTTAAATCCTTCACCCGTCCCTATTGACATACCCTGGAGTTGGGTACGCGTAGGAGCGAGGTCGGAATTATACTGATAATGCTTAAAGAATGCAGCAGCCAAATCTTCCCAGCTGCGGATACTGGCTCCGTCCAACTGATAGAACCACTCAAGCTGAGTCCCTGAGAGACTGTCTTGAAAGAAATGGATCCATAAGTTCTTATCAGTAGTGTAAGGTTGGATCTTCCTTACATATGACCGGAGGTGCAGCTTTGGACAGGAAGCTCCGTCATACTTGGCAAAGGCAGGTGCCTTGAACTTATGGGGAATCACCACCCCAGATGATAAACCCAAATCTCTGAAGTCCAGACCGGGAACCTTATGTACTTCCATAGCGTTCAAACGGTCTTCCAGCTGTTTGTACTTATCCTCAGCAGGAGGATACTGTTCTTCATCATAGTCCGTCTCGTTTTCGGAGACCATAGGGCTAGGAGCCCTCCTTTCCTGTGGACTGTCTTTCTCTCCAGACGGGGTGGCCAGATCAATTTCATTCTGCAGCCCGTTTCCAAACCTGCTTCCGGTGTTGAATAGGATGGTCCTCTTCTTCTTCTTCTTTTTCTCTTTCAGAATCAGGGTCTTCAGGTCCTGCTAACCCTTAGCTAGGCTCATGACCAACTCTTGAAATTGGGCATTCTGGGCCTGGAGGGCCTTGATAGCTTGCTCAGTGGAAGGTTCAGCAGACATGATGATTGCTGAAATAAACAGCGAAGAAGATAAGAGACCTGTAAAAGGGTACCTGTTATGCATATAATGAATGGTATGCTATTTATGTAATGCATTTAAGGGTTCAAAAATTCAAATTTGTTGCAGACAAAAAGAACACACGTCATACTAAGAAGAAATTTGTTAGTACATAAGTGCCCCATGGGCGAAATATTACAAAATTCTTAATGTAAAAAGACATTGCGCATCCTTTTTGGAGCGATGTAAGTGTTGAGGGTCTCCTCCTCGTGAAGTCAGCGGGTAAGCTCCAAAACCTTCTTTTCACTGGCATAGAAGCTGGCTTCAAAAGTATTCTGCTCTTTCTTGAGTTGGATCCAACTCTTTTGCATTTCTTCCCATGATGTTTGCATGTCGGGATGTAGGATGGCATATGGAACCTCTCCTTCCATAACAGGCTCTTTGATCAAGGGGAGAATGTGAGGATATGGCATCATAAGATTCTGGGAGAGGGTTCGTACCCACTTGAGGTAAGGCTCAAGGGGGATAGAATTCTTGTGCCCCAGTGTCTTACTATCCACCTTATTAGGCATCCTCCAAGCTCTGATGAACCTTTGTCAAAGTCCTTGCGTATCATTGTCGAAGTCAAAAACTAGGTCAGGAATCAGCATGTCATAAGGGCCATCCCTCCGAGCATATCCAAATTGTCTCAAGGCTAGACAGGGGTTGTAGGTAATGCCTCCCCTAATTCCAAGTAATGGAACATTAGGAAATTCTCCACAACGATCAATGATGGTGACATTTTCTCTGGACCGAGAACACCAATGTACATCAGAATGTGTGAGGGTCATCAATCGTTGTGACCACCTTAAACCCTGATCATTCTTCAAAACTGATTGTGGAAGGTGAGAAATAAACCACCTTTTTAGGAGAGGAGTACAACACATGAGAACACCTCTTTTCCTCATTGTTCGTGTGTAAAATGAGTGGAGGATGTCCCCAAGCAATGTAGGTATGGGATTCCTGGATATGAAAATTTTGACAGCATTCACATCTATAAGCTGATCAGGATTTGGGAAAAAAACCAACCCATAGATAAAGAGTGCCACAATCTCTTTAAAGGCTTGTAGATCAAGAGAATTCCAGCATTCTCGTGCCTTCTCAAACAGAAACTTTGCCAAGAATCCTTTGATACCACTTTTGGTTTCCCAATGCCCCTTGATGTCGGATGGCTGTGAGCGTAATTCTTGAGCAACATCTTCAAGTTTTGGTTCCTTTTCCGTACTGTTGTAGGGTAGTTGACTAAGAATAGGAATTCTCAGGAGTTGAGAAAATTCCTCCAAAGTAGGCACCAATTGATAATCAGGAAATGTGAAACAGTGGTGTAGGGGGTCAAAGAACTGGAAGAGAACTTTCATCATGTCTTCTTCAATGTTGGTGTTGACCAAGCTGAGGAGTCTACCATGTTTTTCACTGAAGAGAGAATTCTCGGGAATCCTGGATGTAAGCTCCTTGATTTGAGGAGGGATCCTTACAAGGTTGACTTGAATTGTTTTCCTACGGAGAGACTCCATGTCCTGCAAAACAAGAACAAAGATGAAGATCTAAACCCTTGAAATGGTTAGCAGATGCATATGATGCTTTATGATGTATGCAAAAATACATGTACGAGCAAGTCACACAAAAACCCTAGTTTCAGGCTTGCAGGAGGTTTCATAGGTAAGTACCCTCTTGAGTTTAGTTGGCTCAAAACCTGTCCTATAAATAGTAACCGGGTTCTAAGGAGCTCAATATCATTGGATTGCTTTCTATGTTCATCGTTTCGGTTCAGCCACTTAACTGCCGACCAAAATATTCCAAGAAAACAATCCTCAATGAGTGTAGTATCGAGTATCTACCAACTTCGGACTGCACCAAAGTCAGTCATCTCACTACCCCTAAAAAAGGCCAAGATGGTCAAGTAAGGTTCTAGGTCATTAGTGCTTAGTGACATCACTCAGCGGCCCCGTATTCTCTTTGATTGACTCAAAGGCTACCAGTACTCACAAATATGTCGCACTAATATAGCTATTGCTTCAACCGTGTCGGTATACCCCGCACAGTTTCCACAACGTATTGCTATCTATGAATGTTTCCCAAATCCGGGTGGAGGATTTATAGAACTCCGATACAAGCCCACAAAATTAAAAGCATACAAAGCAATACAAATGAAAACACAAGTGATCTAGTCCTAAGGTACACCTCACTTATAATGTTCCCCAGCAGAGTCGCCAGTTCTGTGATCGGTGGGAATGAGAACTGACTGTTTTTGGAATGCTGGTTCGCGTTTGCGTTTGTTTTCGCAAAATGTCGCGCTAAGCAAGAGTCGCCACCATCTTTTATTTTATCCAACAAGGAAAGGAAAAAAGCACAGAAAAATTCCTTTTCGAGATGTTTCTCGGGTTCGGGAGGTAGATTATAGAAAGGGAAGGTGTTAGCACCCTTTCTATCCGTGGTTATCCACGGGCTCTTAGGTACTTGCTCACTATGTTTCCAAAAGTTTGCTTTTCTTTGTGTTTGTGGGTTTTGAAAAGAGTTTTGTTTTTGAAGAGAGTGTAAGTGCGAAAAGTTTTGTTTTGTTTTTTAAAAGGAGCAAGTACTTAAGAACCTCTACCTACTCAAAAAGGAATTAAACTGTGCTAACGTCCTTTAGACAATGCTATCCCACTATTGAGGAGTAGGTAGCACCGTCGTTGGAGTTTTTCGGGTCAATTCGATTTTAGGGACGTGTGGTCACTAAAGCAACGTTAGGACGCTTTAGTGGTAATCCTAATGTCTTAGATCATTTTTATCGAGGCAACCATTTCGAGGCAACTTATGATCTTGGGACAAAAGGAAGACCTCTAAAATATCCTATACTTAATGACCACATTTGAGGCAACCAAGTGAGGTGTACCCTAGGAATGGCATGTGCAAGTGTGTCAATTTTCAATTTATATCATCTTTGTATTTTTAGGTGTTCTACCATTTGTTTTTAGATCTTGTCAAACAATCCTAGTTAGCATACATCTAAGCAGTTAATATATATATATATATATATATATATATATATATATATATATACAGGAATTTAAAGTGCAGAAATTGTAAATCCTACGCTATTACAAGGCTTCGGGGAGGGGGATTATTTACATGTCCAAAATTGGGGGAATAATAAGCAGTTACAATAAAATAAACGCGCGTGAATCTTAAAAATCCTAAGCATATGATCTTTTTGTTGTTTTATTTTATTTTTTGGGAAAATGCTAAATGTTCAATTAAGTCAAATTTAATTAATTAAAAAAATGATTAAAATTAACTCTAAAACATACCTAATATTTTTTGCATTTTTGGTTTATGAAAAGGGTTGAATTCAAATAAATCCTAAGTCTACTGATTTTAAAATTGAAGAAAATAAGTTAAAATAATTAACTAAATTAAATCCTAATTCTAAGTTATTTATTTTTATGATTTTTATGTTGATTAAAAAAAACAAACAAAAACAAAGTAAACAAAGTACAAATGGGCCAGGCAGCAAAACAAGAAAAAAAATATAATTCTGGAGGCCTGGGTCGAAAGAGGTGCAGGCTGTCTTTCGACCCAGTGAAGAGGCTGGATCGAAGGTGCATGAGGGGCTGCACTCTTAGGGTGTTCGATCTGGATATGCCATCCTTCGATCTGGAAGTCCTGGGTCCAGTTCGAAGCTAAGCTGCTGAGCTTCGAAACTCTGAACAGGATCCTGAGAATGTATTTCCTGTAAGAAACGAAACACATGTTAAAGGTCCAGGGGGGATTTTACCCCCTGGTTCAAATCTCCCCCTTTATTCGCACCTGCTGAATCTGGGTCTGGGTTTGTTTTATCCTGGGATTCGAAGGAGACACTCAAATTGTGCCCAAGCAATGTCACAATCTCATCTCTGCGCTGTAGCTTATATGTAGCACATTAAATCATTCACAAACAGCAGTAATAATATGAATATGCAATCAAAATGAATTTAAAAATGAGTTTGAGATTAGATTTTTTTTTACCAAACAGAGGTGCTTCGATCTGTAGTTCTGAGGGTGGAGGTGTTCGCTGGGTGGCAGCTTTGGCTTGTGCAAGGATTGGGTATGGCTTCCTGGAAGTGCTGATGACTTTTGGCAGCGTATCTCCAAGTTCTTTATTTTTCTGTATATTTTCGTGTGTCCTTTTGCAACATTTGTGATTTCTTTATATAGAGGGGGTGGAGGGGACAGGAAGACAAAGGTTTAAATGAATTTGATTATGTGTTTGACAGCCATGAATGAGAATTTGTAACGTTGGCTAAACACATGGGATCTTGTCCCTTTTTGAATTTTGAATGATATGTAATTGGCCTTCGAATGCTCCCTTTCGAATGGGCTGATGACCTCCTTCGAATGCTCCCTTTCGAATGGGCTGATGGCCTCCTTCGAATGCTTTCCAAAGCTTCTTTAAATGGATCCTTTGAATGCTTCTTCGAATGGACCTTTTTGGAATTCCAATCGAAGGACACTGTTATAATGCCAATCGAAGTATTTGTCCATAATGCCAATCGAAAGGCTCCTTCAGAATACCAATCGAAGGGTCTTTCAGAATGCCAATCGAAAGCCTTGACATAATGCCAATCGAAATGCTTGTCCATAATGCCAATCGAAGAGCTTGACAGAATGCCAATCGAAAGGCTCCTTCAGAACACCAATCGAAGGGTCTTTCAGAATGCCAATCGAAATGTGCTTAAAGCACCACTCAAAAATTTTCCTTTTCTTTAGGCAAGAGTTTGTGATCAACCATGCAGGGGGAAGACTTTGGGAAACATGAGAGGGCAAATTTTGGGGTACAACAGTATGGCTTCTTTGTTATTGCCAGAGGGTAGAACTGCACATTCCAAGTTTAAGATACATGTATCGATGCTTGATAATTCTACTTGCAACATTGAATACAATGATGATGTTAGAGACCTTCTAAGACAGACAAAGCTAATTATATGGGACAAAGCACCGATGGCACACAAGCATGTTATAGAAGCATTTGACAAAACATTGAAAGATGTCATGAGTGCATACAATAATTCAAAGGATGTGTTTGGTGGAAAGGTTGTATTTTTCGGTGGTGAATTTAGACAAATTTTACTTGTTGTTCCAAGAGGCAGTCGTTCGGATATTATTCACTCGACGATAAATGCCTCTTACATATGGAATTCAGTTCAGGTTTTAACACTGACAAAAAACATGCATTTGCATTCAGGTTCGACAGAGCAAGATAAAAAGGAAATTGCAGATTTTTTGGATTGGATTTTGCGAATAGGCGAAGGCAAAGTATCAGAACCTAATGATGGTGTTGCAGAAATTGACATTCCCCTTGAACTTTTGATTACTGACTTTGATGATCCTGTTGTTGAAATTGTGAATAGTACATATCCTGATTTCATTAATAGTTATCATTCCTACGATTACCTCAAGGGTCGAGCAATTCTTGCTTCTACATTAGAAGTTGTGGATGACATCAACGACCACATTCTTGCTTTAATGGAAGGTTGTCATATTCTTCCATTTTTTTTCTTTTTACTGTCAAATATACATTGACTTCTATTTGCTAATTTATTTCTGTTCCGAAAACAGGAGACATACGCGACTACTATAGTTCAAATTCAGTTGATAGGTCCGAAATCCATGTGCCCGAAGTACTTGACATCCTGACACCAGAATTCCTTAGTTCCCTACGCACGTCAGGTTTTCCTAACCATCACTTAAAGTTAAAAATAGGAACACCTGTTATGCTAATGCGAAACATAGACCAGACAGAAGGTTTATGTAACGGCACAAGGCTAATCATAACAAACATGGAAAACCATGTCCTTGAAGCTTTGATAATGTCGGGAAAGGGTTCTGGAAATTTGGTTTACATCCCTAGGATGGATATGTCACCATCGCAGTCACCATGGCCATTCAAGTTAAATATACAACAATTCCCAATTATTGTCTCGTATGCCATGACGATTAACAAATCAAAGGGACAATCTTTGGATAACGCATGTCTCTACTTGCCAAGATATGTATTTACCCATGGTCAAATTTATGTTGCACTATTGAGGGTCACAAAAAAACAAGGAATCAAAATATTGATACATGATGAACATGGAAAGTTCAAAGTAACAACTACAAATGTTGTTTACAAGGAAGTTTTCGGCAATATATGATTATTCAAATATTAGGTATGCTTTTTTGTTAATCTGCGTCATTTTGTTCTTGCTTCAAAATGTGTAGTGCATGAGTCTGTAACATCACTTTTTGGTATATTCTAAATTTAATGTTAAGGCTTTTCTTCTAAAAAATATATGTTGTTCCTTTTATGTTTCTAAGCACACACCAACTATAGTTGATTCTTATGCCATTTTATTTCAGACTGTTAATCATAATGTTATGTTTTCTATGCATTTCTATCAACATGGGATACCCGTCTCCATTGGAAAATTATCATTGACACAAAGTCCTAACGATGGTACTCTGCATTCTTTGTGGAGCAGGTCCGAGAGCATTAAGAAAGCTCGCGGAACATTTTTTCCAGAGGAGGTAATTAATAGCTTAATCATCAATTTCTTAACATTTCATGATGAATATTCATTATTCACTCTGGAATTCCAATTTGAAGTGCAGAAGGTCTGAAAGTGGGTAACTCAATTGTTGATAGCGGTAGGCTACTTGCATTCTAACCGTGTAATCCACTGAGATCTTAAGGTATTACATATTCTATTATACTAAGAAAAGTAAAATAAAAATGAAATGAATTTCGTGTGATGTTTACTGAATATAATTTAATGTAAATTCTTAGTGTTCCTACATATTCCTCACCAACAACAACAATATTCGGCGTAGGTATGTAACATTACCCTTTGAAAGCTCAATTTTTCCAACTTTCATATGCTATGTTATCAAAAGATATGTGTTCTTTATGTGGATCATACATGTGATTTTGGTCTTGCAACGCAACTGAATGGAGAAGACCTAACTTCTTTCGTATTGCGACTTCTTATTTCTTATGTCTCTTTGAATGGTAAGGTTGTTGCATTTTGAGATTGTTGCACATCAATCAGCATTTTGTGTTCTGTTGTCTTATAAACAAGAAGGTGACATGAAATTGAGAGGTTTGACTGGGCATATTAGAGAAGCAGGTTAGTTATATTTGAAAATCAGTTAACTACTCTATTAAGTTGCAGTTAGAATAGATGTAGGTTAAGTGAATAGGTTAGTTTGTTTATCTAATTTTTGTTAGTGATTGTTAGTTGCATGAGATGTTTGGTTAATAGTTAGTATGAGCTGTTAAGAAAATGGAATGTGCAATTATTAATGTAAGCTGAAGTAGTCTAATTTGGATTTCAAAATTGATATTTTCGCTTGAAATTGATTTGTGATATGCGTTGTAGACAAACTGTCATGGCTTTATTTGTGAACCAAACTTGGATCATTGAATTTGT
This sequence comes from Vicia faba, assembly GCA_948472305.1. Taxonomy (NCBI): domain Eukaryota; kingdom Viridiplantae; phylum Streptophyta; class Magnoliopsida; order Fabales; family Fabaceae; genus Vicia; species Vicia faba. Next base: position 491,476,029 of record OX451735.1, on the reverse strand, counting down.
ACCATTTGACATGTTTGAATGAAATTGCATTGCATACTGGATATGAACTATTTGGCCTTACTGTATATATATGTGTCAATATTGATGTTTGAGTTTTTGTTTAATGGGAAGATGGTGTTACTGGTGCAAATATCACTCAAAACATGCAGTTAAACTCATGTTTTTTTACTTTTAGTATTATAACACAAACTATCTAAATATTTTATCATAGTATGTACACCATGCCAAAAACTGATTACCAAAATTTAACATTATCTCAACACCCATTGTTTACTAAATACTTGACCAAAATATTTAACAGATGTTCAAACCTTACAAATTTAAAAATACGGAGTCAACATAAACAAAAAACGCAAACAACTAATCCTTCTTTCCCATTACATATCCAACACAATCTGTTTCACTGTCTATTCTTTTCCCGGCTCAACATAAACCAGTATTTCATCGGCTGGCGGATATCGAATGCAGAAATGCAGAATGTCTCCTTTCTTTATTTTTTCCTGTTTATAAAATTCATACCAACTAGTTGTGAGATACTTCTCGCCTTCGTCATCATTCCCCACTTTCACTACACAATTTTCTGATATACCCTTGTCCGAATCATATAAGGCAATCGAGCTGACCGATTCCATTAGGCACTTCTTAATCACTTCACGTGGTATTTGCTGCAAAATATTTACTTAAATTATATGACACTCAACACTGAAAAAATTAAATATACTGCGGTGGCGATTAACTTCTATTACTTACCAACACTTTCCTCCTCATAACCTTAGCATTGGATACAACCCTGCTCCATATTTCTTCGTGTTCTTCAACATACATTAGCGTAAATTTCCTGATTCAAGCACCAAACCAAATATATGCATACTAATGTTAATGTATTTCTTTGATATAACTTATCCAATACATTTTAGCCATCCTAAACAAACTTTAAAACTTTATCATATACTATATTATTAACGGATTTTCAATACTGTTAACATTTTCCAACATAACCACATCATAGAAAATACATAATAATATAGTTGGGTTCCATTATATTTGTATTATCTATAATTCTGCAAAAACAGAACATGCCACATAAGACTTAGTGATATGTACATATTGAACTTCCAACCAAAAACCTACGTAAACCATGCATTTATAACCTTATTATCGCATTGTACGTCAATAATATATACATAACATTTTGCGACATTATTATCATGACAACAATAATGTATACATAAACTTACCCTGACTTTGTTGTCCCTTTGACGCCTACTGAACTGTTATTAATTCCTTTCGCTTTAACATTACATTTGCTTCCTCTGACTTTACGTTCATCAGAACCTTTCCCCTTTGAAGGAGAATCAAGACGTATTCCAGACAGAGAACAATATTCCATAAAACTAATGATATCCATCTTTATATTGGTTTGTTGGATAAATTTACATGAAGATTCAATATATTTGTTATACTTTTTTCCGATCTTTTGGAGTTCAATCAATGACAGATTCTCCGAAGCAGAAATGCAACAACTCTCATCATGCATATATTACTCACAACCTATATAACTTCTAACTAAAACAGTATCGATTCCATCAATAAAATTAACAATACTTGAAGATCGATAGCTACTGACTTACCCACATGCATGTTATTTGACCCCACGATTCTTTATCTTCAACCGAAAGCTAAATCGAGCTTTTCTTTCTACTTCTTCTCCGCGTTATGGTAAGCTGCAATTTTGTAATTTTAACAGAAGCACTTTTCCTGTATATCTCAATGAAAATTCATTTTAACCCTATTATCCCTAGAATGTCCCCTTTGTACTTCCATTCCCTGTTTGACAGCGGCCCAATGGCCCATTTGACTCTCCATCTCTTTTTTGGAAATAAAATATTCCCTAATAGATACAAATTATTTCTTTTTATATTACATGTTTATATTATTATATATTTTAAACAGAATAAAGATTACAGTTTTCTTATTATTTTATACTTGCAACAAGATCAATGGTCAAGATTTAAGCAATATTAAAACAATAAGTGAACCCACTTATACATATACTCACATTTTCACCCTTTGTACACAAAGCACAATCGTCTTCAATCCTAACCCTCCCCACACAGTGCGCTATCTCCTCTTCGGATCCTCCAAACATGGCCGACAAAGACTGCTCGAAGACCACAACAACCTCAGACGAAAATGCATCACAGTAAGTGCAAATGTTAGAGCTATGATTATCGCTGATTACATGTCGTTTCAGTTGTTAAAATGCTAACTTGTCTGTATATGCATGTGTGTTTAACGATGGTTGTTTATGGTCATTTATAATGTTGTTGATGGTTAAAGGGTTAGAAACTCATGTATCAGGTTTTTTATGCTACAACAATGATGAAAAGGTTTTTGTACAATGATTATTTAGGGTTACCTTCCTTCTGATGAACCTGAAAACAAACACTTAGTATACGCAGAACAATTTATGATATTCATATAAGTAATATGCATTTCCTGTTTTTTGTTGAAATACGGAATCTGGCCACTCGCACACTATAACAAAGTTTGTTGTTTCTGTTGAAATATTGCAGGAATGATACCCCTGTTGCTGAGAAGAGTTTTTAACAAAGTTGGACTCAGGTTGTTTCGGATCCCAAGACCATGCGCTGCAATTCCCATGTAAGTAAAAAACTCATCTATATCTATACCTTTCAATTGAGAATATTGGTAACAAAACTATACAAACTCATCCATCTATATTTATTCATTAACAGCAAATACTCATAGACATAATCAGAAATTGTTTTTGGGGAGGAGACAGGCCAATTAAGCTGTTAGATTGCGACAAAGGAGTCCCGTACTATTGCCTTCTGAAAAAGCGGAAAGGGAGTGTGGAAAGGTACCTCTTAGGTGACTGGTATGAATACGCCAAGGACGTCAATCTGAAGGTTGGTGATACATTACACTTCGGCATCCGCTACCCACCAGTGGACGGGATATTTGTATCGGTGGAGCAAGAAAATACAACTGAGGGTTGACGGCCGTGGTAGGATAATGTTAAGGTTTTTTATTTAAATAGAAAGGACATATGTTTATGTCAAGACTTATGATATTTTGTTTTATTATGAGTGTCTTTAGTAACGTTACAATGATTTTAAGTTGCCCCACCAAGTTATTAGGTGAACAACTTATTTTGTGTAACATGAAACTTATGAATGTTTTATATTACTGTCTTATTAGATAATTAAGTATGTTTGTTTCATATACTTTTGTTATTATCATTATGTGACAATTTGACTATACCGTCGTACAAGTGACAATTATAACTGTTGAACAATTGTGGAATACAATTGAAGATATTCTCCCTTAACTCATGACATATTCTTCAAATTTATGTCTTTGTGACTGTGATGTTTTATAATTACCCATGTTTGTTTGATGTAACGTTGATAGTGTAAGATTGAAATTTTGATAGCACCACGAGAATGTATTGGTTGCATTTGGGAAAACCAATCTATAACAAGATCACAACAATATCTTTACAGCAACCTTTGCTTTCATTTTATTGCATTGTTGTACAGCTGCGATAAAGTGTGATAATACAATATAAATAGTTTTGAGATAATTTCAATTGAAGTAACATGTGTTGTTGTGTTTTATCACTTTATGCTATATTTTGGTATCTAAAATATAATTCTAACTGAGGTAGCATGTATTGTTGCAAACTTACAGTTAACATATAAGACTTATGGCAGTTAAAAATTATATGTGTTTGCACGTTAAACTGTAATAAAATAGTATCAATGATATAAATAAGAATTATATGTTTTTGTTACTATTTCAATTTAACATTATTTCTTTAATTCAAACTAAATCATTTTATTGATTTATACTCATTGCATAAACTAATAATGCAAAATCTAATTTTGCCAAAAATATAATTCATACATAATATCATAGCATTTAATTATTTTTCTTTCTAAATAAAATCCGCTTAGCTCAATCAATATGTCAGATTGATACCCATACGTACACATGAGTATCATACTACTTTTAAAAAAAATAAAACCCGATCATTCTCACGTTCTCATTAACTATTTAACATCAATAACCGAAAACCAAAAGTTCACTGTTTTATATATCATTTTATTTATTTATTAATTAATTCTAAATCTATTAATTAATTAATTAGAAAAATCACTCATAAAAAAACCAACTCACCCATGTACCCCACCTTTCAATAACCCATTGATTAACTAAATCTCACAATACAATAATTAAATCTCACAAATCATTCTTAACAATTGAGAGGTTTGATGTGGATACATAAATGAATTTTGGGTTCTAAATCTCATCTCGTTGGTAAAGGTATTTGTTCTGGACTGGGCCCGACAGGCCCAAAAGCATTACTAAGGCCCAGTCCAAAGGGACTCACTAAGGACCACACTGGGCAAAGGGGGTCACATCCATACCCGACACCCTGATGTCCACCTCGACATCTCGATGTCCAACCCCACGCGGTGAAGTCGTGCTCGACACCCTGCCGTCCACCGTTCCCCCAACGATACTCCGGAAAGACCGCGTCTCCGTCCGCCCGCACTTCACGCAGCACATCCAGGAAGGGGACCACGTGCAGGTCCCCACTACCCACGTAGAACCTGGCAGTTCCTCCATTGGGCCAAATCCGCCCGGCCCAATGAAGGAACCTTGGCCCAGCGCTGGGGGCTATAAATACCCTCTGTTTCCAGAGGGTCAGGTATTCATCATTCTAACCTCAACTCTATTATCTGCTCGTACTCCCACTGACTTTAGCATCGGAGTGCCTTGCAGGTACCCCCCCCTCCTCGTTCAAAAAGCCTTCTGCTCGGAGCCAGCCGTGACGGTCCAAACCTTCTGATCAGGTCAGATCAGTGGCGCCGTCTGTGGGAATCAGCTTCCCCGTCTAACAAACAATTCCAAAGACCAAAGCTCAATTCAACTACCTGTCATGGCTGATCCAGCTCGTGAAGAACAGCACGTCCGTGTCACCGACACTAACAACGGTCCCTCGGACAAGAATGGACACCTGGACAATCCCAGTGATGCCGGCCACAATGCCATCCCTGTGACCACCGCCCCTGGACCTTCCACCCACAGGGACGGGAACACTGCGTCTTCCTCGACGACTCCTCCAGCACTCGAAGACGACCCGGAGGCTCTCGCCTATCGCAGAGCTGCCCGGTTCTATGAAGTCCAAGTCCCTGCCGGGGCAGATGCCACGACTCAGGCACTGTTTGCGGCCATCAACCAGACAAATTATCTCCTATTCGCCCAAGGAGAAAGACTAAGGGCACTTGAAAATGGTCGACGACCCCCGAGGAGGCATCAGAGGCCACCATCTCCACCTCCTCGGGTCGAAGAAGTTCGACACCCTACTCCCCCGCGGAGACACTACAGGGAGAACTCTAGGAGCCCCTCTCCCCGGCCAAAGCAGAGGCGGCCCCAATATGAGAGACAACCCGTCATCCCTACCGAAGAACCCAGTCGTGATCCATCAAGGCACGACAGGAGGCACAACAGAGACGGGCGTGTGACCTTCAACCACCGAGCATCACGCTCGAGGGAATCTCAGCACGATCAGCGTGCCAGACACAACTACAGGACCCCTTCTCTTTCTCCAGAGAGGAGCGACGAGGACGACCCCCGCGGTCCCCTGTCGCAGGCCATCATGGACGCTCCTATTCCCCCGGGCATGGAAAAGCCCCCACATCTGAAGGAGTACGACGGCGTGGCAGACCCGGTCGACCACATCGACGGATTCGAAGCCATGCTTCATTACCATAATGTCGGGGGGCCCATCAAGTGCCGCCTCTTCCCCACAACTCTCAGGAAGGCGGCCATGGACTGGTATAAAGGACTCGCCCCGGGCTCCATCACCTCGTGGCGGAACCTGAAGAACCAGTTCATCAGTTCCTTCACAGCTTCTCGGCGCCACCCGAAGACCGAGGCGGCCCTCGAGGCCATCATCCAAAGACAGGATGAGACCTTGAGGGAATTCATCAACCGCTTCAACCGGGAAGCAATACAGGTCCCCTGCGCGGACCATATGAAAAGGTACTTGCTGGAGAGGGGCCTCCTCCCCGGCACAGAATTCAGAAAAGCTGTGGGTATTGAGCCACCTGCAACTTTTGATGCTCTCCTCGACAAAGCCCGAGCATACATGGACTACGAGGAGAGAGAAGCTGCCAACAGGGCACGAGACTCCAGGGCTCGCAATCATGGCAGCAGCTCGAGACAAGACCCTCCTCCCCGACGGACCGGAGAGAAGAGGAAGGAAGATCGACCCCAGGAGGTCCGGGAACAAAGGGGCCCCTCGGGCCGGTTCACTGAGTACACTCCGCTCACGGCTTCCCGCGAGCGTATTTTGGCGGAGTGTGCTAGCATAGATTTTAAAGACGGTGGCGTCAAGCGTCCCCGGCCAGCTCCTACCAAGCCAGGAGTAGACAAAAATAAATACTGTCAGTACCATAGGAGTCATGGTCACTTGACAGAGGACTGCGTCCACCTGAAGGACGCCATTGAAACCCTCATCAAAGGAGGGAGGCTTGCACAGTACAGGCGAAACGACGCTCCCCGTCGTGACGCCCACGAAGCAAAGGAGCCCGAAGAAGATGCCCGACCATCTGACGAGTCGGTGCCAATCCAGACCGCCTTCTCGGTAACCAGGCCCGAGGATTTCGAACTTCCCGAGCTCCTGCAGGAGCCCCTGATGACACACAGCAGGTGGGAATACTTCCCCTCCGCCATGGTCATCAACGGGGGCGGGTTCAACGACCTCACCATCAACTCAGCCAAGAGGAAGTTGGACGAACTGGTCGACGCAGCTCCTCCACAAACTGTGACTTTCGAAATAGTGAAGGGCAGATCAGAGCCCATCACCTTCTACTTAGAAGAGCTCCCCGACGGAGCCCCGAACGCAGTCATCCCCTTGCTGATAAGGGCGAAGATGGCCAATTTTGACGTGCATCGCATCCTGGTCGACGAAGGGAGTTCTGTCGACGTGATGTACACCCAGCTGTTCCGGACCTTGCAACTGGATGACTCACATCTGTATCCGTATATAGGTTCGAACCTTCAAGGCTTCAACGGCTCGACTTCCAAACCTTGGGGTTATGTCGAGCTCCTCGTGACGTTCGGGGAAGGAACAGCAACAAGACAGGTGAAGGTCCGCTTCCTCGTCATTGACTGCCCGTCCCTATACAATTGCATCTTGGGAAGGCCGACATTGGCGGAGCTGACAGCGGTTCCCTCAACTGTCCATCTAAAAATGAAGTTCTATACCAAAAGGGCAAGGGTAGCCACCATCCAGGGCGACCTCGCTGCTGCCCGCAGGTGCTTCAACGCCGCTTCAAGGGGACGGGATACTGTCGACGTGGGTACCAGCACCAGACCCATCAAGAAGACAAAGCAAGAGCCCGACAGAGCATCCCCCGAGGTAGAAGTTCAGAAGGCTCCACCGAAGGTCGACTCCATAGCCCTCGACGCCCGCTTCGACCAAGATGAGCCATCCAGCAGCGAGCAAATCCCCCTCCGACCTATTCCGGACGGCGACTTTGAACTCGTTCCCCTCGGAGCAGACCCGACCAAGGGAGTGAAGATTGGCAAGGACCTCCCCGACCTGGCCAGGAAGCAAATCAAGGCCTGTCTGCGCGAGAATGCTGATCTCTTCGCCTGGAGCGCTGCAGAGATGCCCGGACTCGACCCTGAGGTCGCCTGTCATCACCTCGCCATTGATCCAGCCGCCAAGGCCGTAGTACAACGTAGGCGTAGGCAGTCTCCAGAAAAAACAGAGGCTGCTGAAAAAGCTGTAAAAGACCTCTTAGAGGCAAATTTTATTTCTGAAGCCCGGTACTCCACCTGGCTGTCAAATGTTGTACTTGTTAAAAAGAATAATGGAAAATGGAGAATGTGTGTTGACTATACCGACCTCAACCGGGCTTGCCCGAAGGATGCTTTTCCTCTACCTAACATTGACATGCTGGTCGACAATTCGGCCGGCTACAAGACTTTGTCGTTCATGGACGCCTACTCGGGATACAATCAAATCCCAATGGCCCTGGGCGACAAACGCTGCACGGCGTTCATGACCAGCTCGGGCAACTATTACTACAATGTAATGCCCTTCGGACTGAAGAATGCCGGCGCGACTTACCAACGCATGATGAACAAAGTGTTCAACAAACAGATCGACGACATGCTCGAGGTATATATGGACGACATGATCGTCAAATCCCGAGCAGATACCGATCACGCAACTCATCTCAAAACCGTCTTCGCCCAAGCAAGACAGTGCAAAATGAGGTTCAACCCCGAGAAATGCACGTTTGGGGTTAAGGCAGGAAAATTCCTCGGATTCTATCTAACAGAACGAGGGATTGAAGCCAACCCCGACAAGTGTCGAGCATTCGCCGACCTCCCGACTCCAACGTCGAAGAAGTCGATACAGATCATGAACGGCATGTTGACGTCACTATCACGCTTCGTCGCGAAGTCCGCTCAGCACGCCCTTCCCTTTTTCAAACTCCTTCGAAAGGAAGCAGCCTTCGAATGGACCGAGGAATGCGAACACGCACTTCGCCATCTGAAGCAGAGCCTGTCTCAACCGCCCGTGTTGTCTCGACCAGATGACGACGAGCCACTATACCTATACTTGGCAGTATCAAACGAAGCCATCAGCGCAGCTCTTGTTCGCGAGACCCCTGACGGGCAGAAACCTGTCTACTTCACGAGCAAAGCCTTACAAGGCCCCGAGAGCAGGTATCAGCAGATAGAAAAGGTTGCTCTGGCCCTCGTCAACGCTGCGAGGAGGCTCCGACACTACTTTCTAGCGCACACCATCATCGTGCGAACCGATCAGCCGGTGAGGCAACTCCTGGGTCGGCCAGATATGGCGGGCAGAATGCTGAAGTGGTCCCTGGAACTCTCCGAATTCGACATTCAGTACGAGAGCCGGAAGGCCCTGAAAGCACAAGCCTTGGCCGACTTCGTCGCGGAGATGACCGCCAACGACATTCCCCCGGGGAAGGAACACAAGTGGACCATCTTCGTCGACGGAGCCTCCAGCTCGTCCGGAAGCGGCGCAGGGATCCTCCTGGAAAACGAAGAAGGGGTAGTAATCGAGCACTCCTTGGTTCTCTCCTTCCCGACATCAAATAACCAGGCAGAATACGAAGCCCTGCTCGCAGGACTGAGATTAGCCGAGGACCTAGGAGCCCGCGAAGTTCAAATTTACACCGACTCCCAGCTCGTCGCTTCCCAAGTACAAGGAAGCTACCAGGCCAAGAATGACAACCTCATTGAATACTTGAACTTAGTCAAAAAACACATGGCAAAGTTCGTACGTGCAGAAATCTCTCATGTTCCCCGCGAGCAAAACACGAGGGCGGACATATTGTCCAAACTCGCGAGTACACGAAAGAAGGGCGGGAATAAATCTGTCATCCAGGAATCTCTGGCGCGTCCGAGCATCGAGCCACCCTCGACTACGGTCGAGGTCCACGCCATCGGGGATGCCACGTCTTGGATGACCCCGGTTTATAATTTCCTAACAAAGGGAGAACTCCCGTCGAACCAGGCCGAAGCTGCCACAATCAAGCGACGAGCATGTTCCTATGTTGTTCTCGAGCAGAAACTGTATCGAAGAGGGTTCTCCATTCCCCTCCTGAAATGCATCGACGAGTCCGCCATCCCCGACGTACTGCGGGAGATACACGAAGGGATCAACGCCCAGCACATGGGCGGCAAATCCTTGGCAAGGAAAGCCCTTCGAGCAGGATACTACTGGCCGACGATGCAACAGGACGCCAAGGAACACATGAAAAAATGTGACAAGTTCCAGAAGCACGGGGATATGCACCTCGCTCCCCCACACAAGCTGAATACATTGTCGTCCCCATGGCCGTTCGCCTGGTGGGGCATGGACATCCTCGGGCCCTTCGTGCAAGGGACCTATCAGAACAAATTTCTAATCGTCGCCGTGGATTACTTCACGAAGTGGATCGAGGCCGAGGCACTCGCAAAAATCACCTCACACAACATCCTCCGTTTCTACAAAAGAAACGTGCTCGCCAGGTTCGGAATTCCGCAAGCGCTGGTGACCGACAACGGCACCCAGTTCACCGACCACGGATTCCGAGACTTCGTCACCAAACTGGGGACCAAACAACACTTCACGTCGGTCGAACACCCTCAGACCAACGGGCAAGCCGAAGCCGCGAACAGAGTCATCCTCCGAGGGCTCAAACGTCGACTCGGCGAAGCCAAAAGAGGATGGGTCGAGGAGCTCCACAGCGTCCTGTGGGCATACCGCACCACACCCCATTCAACGACGGGGGAAACACCGTTCCGACTGACCTACGGCACCGAAACCGTCATCCCGGTCGAAATCATGGAACCATCCCGTCGAACGGAGGAGCCCCTCGACGAAGAGATGAATGACGAAGCACTAAGGGATGAACTCGACCTAGTCGAGGAAATCCGATCGGGGGCTGCCCTGCGCGAAGCCACCCTAAAACAACGAGTGGCTCTACGCCACAACGACAAGGTCATCAAGCGCGAGTTCGAAATAGGCAGCCTGGTACTACGCAGGAACCAGAAAGACTCCCGCGAAGGGAAATTGGCCGCGAACTGGGAAGGACCTTACCGCGTCCACGGCACCACGGGTACCGGGGCGTACTACCTCGAGCAGTTAGACGGAGAGCCATTACCAAGACCCTGGAATGCTGCTAAGTTGAAGCAGTACTACAGTTAGAAACTGTCAACACCTAGGACCCTCGACCAGCAGCAACCACGCTCGGGCAACGAGGAAAAACGTCCAATTTCGTTTAAGGCTAAGGTACAGGCCCGACACACGACCAAAATGGCACGGCATCGCGCGGTAAACGATGACGATCGATAGTGCCCGACGTGGACAGCTGTACCGAGCCCCACCGTCGTCGTACCCATAAGGCAGGACACCCAGCTCGCGATGGGCAGTTCACGCCAAGGGCGAATCGTCCCTAACGGGCTCCACGCCCGACTGAGCAACCTCGCTCCGAATTGCCCGACATTCCATCAAGAATAACGGGACATCTACAAGGGTCAAAAGAAAATCTCTCCCCTCGAGCGCAACACTTAGGCAACCCCGGCCAATCGAAATAGGGCCGGGAACACATACAAGTGGAGACGAGCATATTCGCTCGCCAAATCAAAGCCACTTACGGGCACTCCTCGGGCCCGGGACTTAGGCCAAATTCATACAAGCATGTGATTTCAAACAAGGGCAAAAAAATCCAAAATGAATAACAAGGTATAAACGCCCGAAGGCAACAAAGCAATATTAAACCGACCAAGAAGGCCGGCGATGTTTATAACATACGATAAACGGGCACGCAGGCCCAAAGAGTACAAATATCAAGAGCACGCAGGCCCGCTATCCTACTCAAACTTCCACAGAATCATCATTGTCGACGCCAGGAGAGTCGGGCGGAGGAACGATCATGCCACCTACAACCCGGTGTGTGTGACCGATACCCTCAGTGACCAGACCAGGGTTTAGCAATGAGAGCTGATCGACTGCAGAATTGAACCCGTCCTCCAGAGCACCGACGCAGTCCGCCTCGAGGAGCCGGATGTGGGCGACCAGCTCCGCCCGACTCTTCAAAGTCACTATGTCCTCGGGCTCATCTTCGGCAGGTTGCAGGACAGCATTCATTTCCTCGACCTGTTTACCCAGGCGTTCGACTTCGGCAGCCAAGCGATCCCTGTCGGTCCGGAGCAACTCCCCTTCCTCAGTCAACCTCCCCGACTTCTCCTTTTCCAGGGTCAACATCTCCCTCTCGGCATCAAGTATCGCGGTCTGCTCTCGGAACATCTCCTCGGAGCGTTCCAGAGCGACCTTCAATTTCCGCGAGCTCGCAGTCAGGGCCGCCTTCTCCTGCTCGAGTTCTTCAACACGGGCAGCGTCCCCCCATCCTCAGATAGCACCAAGGCCATCTCGGCCATTTTTACCAGCCCATCCACGCTGGCGGCCAGATACGCCTTCCTTTCCTCTTTGCTCATCTTCTTTATGGCCTCAGCTTCATGGGCGACCACTGTCGGAGGGAATCGCTCGAAAAAGCCCGCCTCTTCAAAGCAAGGGGGGAAGGCAAAAGATTGAACAGCACCGGCATCCTCCCCGACAGTCGAACCACCTTCCACGCGGGTCCTCTTCCTCTGCGTCAAAACAGCGCTGGGATCAATCTCCTCGACTTCTGGATCTGACGCAGGACCCGAGCTCGATGTCGAGTCCATCCTCACCGGCTGAGGAGCGTTCAGACTTTGTGGTGGTCCCATTCTCGTCGTCTGCGGGGGCTTCACGACCCTCCTGCCTCGCCTCTGGTCGGTTGATAATTTCAGGAGCCTTTCATGTCGGCTAGCCATCGTACCTGCACGAAGTAAATAAAAAGTCAGTATCGAGCAAACTGCACGAATAAACGACGAATAAAAGAATTTCAAGCAAACAACCTAACAGGCGGGCAGCCTGCCTGTACGTCGGACATTCCACCAGCGCCTTGGTGTCGATCGGGCGAGACTCGAACGTCGGGTAACCATCTTTGTCGAGGATATCATCCCCTTCCCGCGTAACCCATCGGGCGGGACGAAAACTGTCGACAAACCGGCAAAGAGCCTCGTACACCCGCTGATCTTCCGAACACATGTCCCCGACAGCGGTATGGTAATAACCTGTCCCATGTTCGTAATGTCGGGACATCCAGTACACCGGGAACTTAGCCCTACGACCCAACACAGGGCTCCCGTCGTCGGCCACCATCGTTTCCCCGTCATCGTCGCTGACTGGCCCCTCCTCCTCGAAAAGGGAATCTAAAGCAGAGTCGGTGATAGGGCGTACCACATACCACTTGTCCTTAAACCCCCTCACGGAGTCCATATACATCTTAAACAGTCTCCTCGACTGCTTCAGGGACACCCAGCTGTGCTTCCCTCCTCGGGACTGATGCTGCAGGTGAAATACCCGAAAGAAAAGAGGGATGGTCGCCCCTATCCTCAAGTAGCGACACGTCAACTCAAATGCCCGGATGAAGGCGAGAGAGTTTGGGTGTAGCTGGGACGGGGCCAGCTCCAAGTGCATAAAGACCCCCGCCTGAAAATCTGTGAACGGCAGCCGCAGCCCTAGGTCTTTAAAAGCGATCTCATACATCGCGAGGCTGTAATTCGGATAGACCGAGCAAATCCTTGCGTCGGTCGACGGAATCATGACTACAAAGTTTTGTTGGAAGCCAGGCTCGTCCTGACCCTCTTCAATAACAGTGAATGGATGTCGCTCATCCCGACTATATACCGACGCTGTCCCCCGCGGCTCGACACCCACCCATTCCAACAATGGGTCGGTCACGGTATCTATCAGTGTGGCCGACTCGTCGGCACTCTGCTCTTCGCGATCATGACGTCCGGAGGAGCTCGGCTCGTCCGCCATGGTTACCTGCAGAGCACGGGAAACCAATCAGTTGAGCACGAAGTCCTATGCTCGACAAAATCATGTCGTCCCATACACGACTACACAAGTCCGTTTCCACAAATGGATGCCTCCCCGACTCTCCTGAATCCGGTGTTCTTCCTCAAACCAACCACGCGGCCACTCTTTAAGCATGACGACCCGAGGTATGAACATGGCGAGCCGCACTATGAAGCCCACGGCCACGACCATGAACATACCGGGCACGGTCATGAATCAGGCGCCCCGGATCATGAAGACCCCGGGCAGCTCTGAAGTTTTTCACCTAAAACTATGAATATGTCGGCCACAAACATGCGTTTGCCGGTCCTAGACATGAATATGTCGGGCAAAACGCGAGTTTACCGGGCTAATCCCACGCGCACGGTCCTAAAACATCTACAAATTCCAGGAATCATGCATTCTAAACGGAAAAATGAAGAAAGTAGATCACTTACTTGGATCAAAATGTGGGATTTGGCTAAGAAATGGAAGAGTTTGAGACGGGAAGTCGCAACTGGAGAAAGTGTTGAGAGCGGCAACGGAGAGAGCACGGAGAACGGAAAACGTATTATGGGGCCCAAGGATCCTATTTATAGGGATGACGTGGAATACCAAACGTCACCTCGGGCAACCACGGACTCCATCTCCTCGACGCGCTGCTCCCAACGCAATGATGGCCCTACCCCCCTAGGGTGGCGGCACAGTTCCCGAAAGATGCCTCGTGTGCTCGACCGACGCACCCGGTACGGATCCTCCACGCATCCACCACCGAGGACGTCTCCGAGCACGACACGAGGAGGCCCCTCGAGGGGCCACACCTCCATCCCGGGCACGAGACCTCAACGACGGAACAACTTGGTTTCAAGTCATGGCCCCTCGCAAAGGAACCACGACTTGGGGGGCTCCTGTTCTGGACTGGGCCCGACAGGCCCAAAAGCATTACTAAGGCCCAGTCCAAAGGGACTAACTAAGGACCACACTGGGCAAAGGGGGTCACATCCATACCCGACACCCTGATGTCCACCTCGACATCTCGATGTCCAACCCCACGCGGTGAAGTCGTGCTCGACACCCTGCCGTCCACCTCTATGTCCTGGCGTCCAGCTCGACACCCGCTGTCCAACTCGAGGTCCTGGCGTCGAGCTCGGCATCGTGCTGCGCAGCTCGACATGGTCTCGAGCTACCCGGCTAGGGCAGACTCAGTCCACCGTTCCCCCAACGATACTCCGGAAAGACCGCGTCTCCGTCCGCCCGCACTTCACGCAGCACATCCAGGAAGGGGACCACGTGCAGGTCCCCACTACCCACGTAGAACCTGGCAGTTCCTCCATTGGGCCAAATCCGCCCGGCCCAATGGAGGAACCTTGGCCCAGCGCTGGGGGCTATAAATACCCTCTGTTTCCAGAGGGTCAGGTATTCATCATTCTAACCTCAACTCTATTATCTGCTCGTACTCCCACTGACTTTAGCATCGGAGTGCCTTGCAGGTACCCCCCCTCCTCGTTCAAAAAGCCTTCTGCTCGGAGCCAGCCGTGACGGTCCAAACCTTCTGATCAGGTCAGATCAGTATTCAATATATATTCTCTTTCGCTTATTTTTCTTCTCATGTCATTGATAAAAATATTTATTCTATATTTATCTTCCATTGATTTTTAATTTTATTGTCATTTTTCTGCTCTTGATTATGTTTTATTTGCAATCATAAAGTTTGACATCACAAAATGCTATCTCATAAGTTTATTAATGAAATTTACTTCACAATTCCATCACAATTTTTAAACATTTACTTTTCATGTCATTAGTAAAAATATTCGTTCTATATTCTAATTAACTTATTTTTCTTACATCATCTCTTCTATTATTATTGTGTCTTGCTTTTTGGATTTTTTTTTTTAAATTCTGTTGTCATTTTTCAGTTTTTATATATTCTCTTTCACTTATTTTTCTTCTCATGTCATTGATAAAAATATTTGTTCTATATTATCTTTCATTTATCCCAAATATATTTTATCGCTTCTTTTTTTTCATTTTCATTTTGTTTGTTTCAAATTCATAGTGTTGCCTATGAATTTTGAAGCATAAAATATTTTTCCACTTTCTCCATTTATTTTTAAGTGTCATTTTAACATAAAGTTCTTCAACCAAGATAATAGATTGTTAATGTTTTTTTTAATCAAATCAAGAAATATATTAATTCAAAAAACACTATACAAGTAAGACAATCTTGAAATCGATCCAGCCATCTAAACAAACAAATACCGTATAGCATAAGATTTGCTAAGTGCAATCTTAGCTTTCTATAATGCCATCCTCTGTATACAATATTCTCAAGAATTATCTCGTTAGTATTTTTCCTGTAACTATTATCTCCAAATATGATATCATTTATATACAACCATATTTCGTGCACTGTTTCTGCAACTGCTAACTTCAACATGCTAGCTCTCCAACTTTTCCCCTTAGTGTTTGCAATAATCCACTTGAGCTCTTCATGCCATCCAATTGGGTCATGCCAAATTTTTAGCTAATCCAAAATACCTCTCCAAATGATACATATTATGCTACACTTGAAAAATAAATGGTGTTGTATTACCTCTTCTGGCATTGTCTCCTTTAGGTAAAAGAGTAACAACAGTCTTATTAAAGCCCCTATGCATCTTACCGTGTGTAAAAAAATCTTCAATAGCAGCAATGATATCATCTTTCATGATGTGCCAGCAGCTTTTGAAATTTTTTGCACTAAACCCATCTATAGCTGGTGATTTGTTATCACCAATATTCTTAAGGGCATCTTCAATTTATTTTAGAGAAAATTTCCTAACAAGGCTATCTCTCTGCTCCTTTGTTAACTTAATCCCTTTTTTCATGGCCTTAACATCAATGTGTTTGAGGTTGTTAGCATCAGTCACCACGAGACTACCATAAAAATCCATGACTTATTTCTCTATATCAGTTTGCCTAGTTATAAGATCACCATTCTCCTTCTGCAAAAATTTCATACTCTTGGCACTTTGTTTGGCTTTTAGGTAAGCATAGAAAAAGCTATTATTGATATCACCTTTCCTAATCCAATCAAGTTTAGTCCTCTGCAGCATCATGTTTTCATCAAGATCATGTAAATTAATCACTTTTTCTGTCAGCTTTTTATGTTATTGTTTGTAGTATTCTTAACAAAAGTATTTATATTATCGTTTCCTCAGGGATTGGTGTGATATTAATGCCGTTCTATAGTTTGAGTGTCTATAAGTTTTTGAATCATAAACAAAGTTTTAATGCTTGCTTTTAGTAACCAAATATCAAGTTTCATGCACTAGAGATTTCTTTGGATAATAGAGAGGTTGTTGTTTGGAATTGTTTGATTTGATAAAGAAGAGTGTCAAGATTAATTTTCATCAACCTATTCCATAATTATTCGATTATCTTTGCATATGAACTAATCAATGATCAATACATTCACGAATCCTCTCAATATTTCTCATGTCTAAGCAATATTGTGAGTTTTATCATGTTAATCTTTAAACGATCTCTCAACCTAGCTATTAACATGATAATCATTAATACTTGATACAAGTGAATACTAGCTCACAAATCTATGTCTAGAGTTTGTTCATTAGTAGATGAATATCTTATGTCAAGTTTGGAACTTACTTCTCAATAATGGACCAAACCTTAAAAATAACAATGATACAAAGATATTCAACATGTACTAATCTTCAACCAAGTTCATATACAAAATGATTAAAAGAAATACATTAAGTCTAGGTTGACTACTTCTAACCTTGACACAAAAAGCGTTTAGCTACACATTGTCATGATACCTTGCTCAATGACTAGAAAATGAGTATTGATGAACATCAATCTTCAAGTCTCCTTGAAGAACAATGGAAAAGTTCTTGTTTTTCTTCTTTCTTCTTGATAAGAACCACACTCCAAAAATCCTTTCTATGTTGTAATGTCATAAAATATAGAACAAAGGGTCTCTATATTCCAAAAATCAGATTTTTCTCTCTCCCTCACGCAAAAGTAGGTGGAAAGTTTCCTAAAAAGGTGGCAGAAAATAGCCCAAAAGTGTGGCCCATCCGCGCTAAATCGTCGGGCGATCATAAAGTGATTTTCTTTTCGCCAGGCGCCCCAGAAGCGAAGCAATACAGAAACTCAGCTTCTTTTCTTTCTCATTTTCGCCGGGCGACGCCTATTTTCGTTGGGCGATTCTTTGCAGCATCTCACTCTTTCTTCTTAAGCTTGATTAAGCTAAATTCTCCATTTTTTTACATCTTTCCTGCACAAGCTTAGCTGAAACACTAAAAAACACATTAAACCCTCAAAACTCTCTACATACTACGCAAAATGACTAAAATGATTATTTAACTTAAACAAAAGTAAAATAAAAAGTCTCAAAATGTCAATAATTAATATGTATTTTATGCACAAATTGACACTTATAGTTATCAATAATACCATTATCTATTATGTTATGCCTCAATCCATTTTGAGCTTCATGAAGATCACTTATGTCCTTCTGAGGTCTCGCCAGTCACTTTACTAAAAAGTTTTTTCATTGTTAGAGTTATTTTTCACATTATACCCTCATTTATTTTCTCTTTTCAAATAAATTCAATCATATATTTTCTTTTTTTAATAACTAATTGAGAAAATAATCATTTTTATAGAAAATATAAAGTGAAGTTATTGAGAAAGTAAGGGTATAGTTGACAAATTATAACATTAAAACTATAAAAATAACACTTAAGTAAAATAAACAAAAAAAAAACTTTTAAAACAACACTTAAAAAGAAACAGATGGAATATTATTAAGTTATTTTTTCGATTTTATCAAATTCTTATTATTTAAAAAATAATATTTTGGTTTTTCAAGTATATTATTATTTTTTTCTATTTTATCAATCTATTATGTTTTTTCACCTATTGTGTATTCCTATTTTTTTAAGTTATATTTTCATTTTCTTTTATTTTATTTTATTTTATTTTTTATAAACTCATTTTCTTTTATTTATTATCATTTTTTGTCATAGTTTGCACCCAATATTCTATAATTAATTTATCAAGAAAAATAAACATCATTAATTAATAAGATTCATGTCATTAATAAAAATATTCATTCCATATTCTAACTAACTTATTTTTCTTACATCGTCTCATTTATTATTACTGTGTCTTTTTTTTTTTTTTTTAATTTTAAATTTTGTTGTATTTTTCAGTTTTAAATAATGTTTTGTTTGTAAGTATAGACTTTCACATCACAAAATGTATTTCGTTTGTAAAAATATTATTGAAAAATATAAATTTCAAGTTATTTTTCTATAAGTTTTTGTCCCAAATATATTTTATTGATTTTTTTCATTTTCATTTTGTTTCTTTCAAATATATAGTCTTGCCTATGAATTTTGAAGCATCACATGTTTGTCTATTATTAAGTTATTTTTTCGATTTTATCATTTTTTTATTAATTAAAAAATAATTATTTTGGTTTTTCAAGTATATTATTTTTTTACTATGTTATTAATTTATTATATTTTTTTGTATTCCTATTTTTTTCACTTATATTTTCATTTTCTTTTATTTATTATCATTTTTTGTCATAATTTGCAGCCAATATTCTATAATAATTAATTTATTTATTAAGAAAAATAAACATCATTAATTAACAAATAATAAATAATTAAAAAATACTCTAACCCATACTCACATTCTCATTAATTAACTTTATACTGCCCAATAACCAAACCTCATGATTCTGTAGTATTTTCATTTATTATTTACTTAACTACAGTATATATCTATTAATTAATAAATTAAAAAAAAATTCATTAAAAAACAACTCACACCCATGTACTCACATTTCCAATATCTCTTATTCTATTAACTAGATCTCACAATTCTATTTATAAATTAATTATTCATTAAATTAAAATAATATTTTATTATTTTGAAAAGTATAAATTTCAAGTTTTTTTCTATGCAATTTTTTGTGTCTAGAACTTAACTTATTGTTATTTTTTATTTCATTTTGATTTTGTTTCTTTCACTTAGTTTTATTTTCAAGTTTCACATTTTAGTATATTTGAACTTACCTGATCAGATTTAAACCGTCACGGCTGGTTCGGACAGAATTTTGAGTGAGATGGAGGGGGGTACCTGCAAGACACTCCGATGCTAAAATGAGTGACAGAATGAGCAGGCAAAAATTGTATGTATGCGTAAGAGATGAATACCTGACCCTTTAGGAACATAGGATATTTATAGCCCCCAGCGCGGGGCCAAGGTCCCCTCATTGGACCGACCAGAATTGGCTCAATAAAGGAACTACCAGGTTCTACGTGTGTAGTGGAGACTCGCACGTGGCCCCCTTCCTGGTGATGCTCTGCGAGAAATGAGGAGGGACGAAGACGCGGTCTTTCCGGAGTTTAGATGATTTAGTAACGGTCAGAATCTACCCTACGAGGAGGGTGCTCGAGCTGAGCTCGAGCTGGAGTTCCCGCGGTCGGGGACACCATGTGTCGCGGGCAACGGCGGGTACGGCTGCAGTCTGTGGTTGGGCGCACTGGCGGGAATCCGCGGGTGCGCGTTCCTCGAGGAGCTGCTTGGATTGGGTCTTTGTTCTTGCTTTTGGGCCAGGGCGGGCCCAGTCCAGAACAGGAGCCCCCCAAGTCGTGGCTCCTGGAGCAGGAGTTATGACTTGACTTCAGCTCACCTTTGCCACGGGGTCGGATGCCCGGCCCAGGATATTGCTTCCTCGTGATTTCTCGAGAAGTTTCTCATGAGTTACGTTCGTAGCGTAATCCTCATCGATACGTGCTCGGGGGATTCCTCGCAGGCTGTGTTTGTTGGGTACACGAGGCAACCCTTGGGAACCGTGACGCCACCCTAGCGACAGTAGGGCCATCATTACCTAGGGGAGTAGACGTCGAGGAGGGGAAGTTCGTGGTTCCCCGGGGCGACGTTTCGTATTCCACGTCATCCCTATAAGTAGGATCCTTGGGTCCCATAATTTGTTTTTCTTCTTCGCGCTTCTCCTTCTTCCTCTGCCTTTGTCGCTGCTGTTCTTCTACAACTTCGCAAGATTACCGCATCTTCCTCCGTCGATTTCTTTTATCGCTGCCGTACATTCTTCTTTACTTCCAAGTAAGCGTTTATCCCTCCTATTTTTCTTCGTTGTAGGTAGTTTTACCGTTATTTGGATGTTAGAAACCCATATCTGGGATTAGTGCCCGGTACATTCATGTTTGTGCCCGGTAATCTCATAGCTTTAGGTATGTGACTCGCAATGCTGCCCAAGACCTTCATGGTTTTAGGCGCATAATCTATTATACTGCCCGGTAAACCCATAGTTCTAGGCTTAGGATTCATGATATTGCTCGTCACATTCATAGTTTAGGTCGGCGCACCCATGAGCTGGCCGGGATGTTGACCCATTAGGAAGTATGTAGGACAACTCGTCGTGGCATCTTAGCGTCGGGGAGGCGAAACCAGGATCTTGTTCGAGTCCTCAATGTTTTATCATGCGCGGTGTCCATGCTATCCTCTTGTTGTTCCCGACGTCTGGTCGAGCGTGTCTTGGCTTGTCGTGCACTACTTCCCGTCAGTTATGGCGAGCATATGGATTTGCTCTCGAATTTCACCGGTTTCCTGTGCTTTACAGGTAAATGGCTGACGAACCGGAGTCTTCGAGGCGTAATGAGGTCGAGGACCAAAGTGCCGAGGAGAATGTAACTCTAGTTGATACCGTCGATGATCCTTCGTTGGATTGGGTGGGTGCCGAGCCCCGAGGG
This sequence comes from Vicia faba, assembly GCA_948472305.1. NCBI lineage: Eukaryota > Viridiplantae > Streptophyta > Magnoliopsida > Fabales > Fabaceae > Vicia > Vicia faba. Next base: position 491,454,741 of record OX451735.1, on the reverse strand, counting down.
ATTGCCTCGGCGTATTGTCGGCATAGTCGGCGCGCATACACTATCGTCGAACACGGCGGTAGTCAGCCGGGTTTCCAGAAGAATTTTATTGTGATAAGGTCGTCCCTCGATGCATGAATCTGCTCGGAGTTCTCCGAGTATGGGTTTCCAATGTATGAAATCGCGTTCAAGGATCTCGGCCTTAAGCTCCCTTTCAGTGACTTCCAAGTCGGGGTATTCTGCCATCTGGACTTGGCCCCCTCGCAGCTTCACCCCAATTCGATCGCCTTTCTTCAGGCGTTCGAGCTGACATGCTGCTTCTTGAGGATCGGGGTGACCATTCCTCTTTTCTTCAGAGTTTTTCACTTGCAGCGCCAGTCTCGAGGAGGCAGGAATAGCTGGGTATCCCTGAAACAGTCGAAGAGGCTGTTCAGGATGTACATGGATTCGGTCTGGGGCTTCAAGGACAAATGGTATGTCCTGCAGCCGGTCACCCAGACTACTTTGGATTCTATGTATGAGGAGGAAACCGCAATGGCCGACGAGAATGGAGAGCCTCTTATGGATGCTGAGGGTCGCCCAGTGGTGGGGCGTGTATCCAAGTTCCCATTGCATTGGTGCTCGCGCCATTACGAGCATGGTACCGGGCACTACCATACGCCCGTGGGAGGAATGAGTGCCGAGGATGAGGAAGCCTATGGTACCCTTTGTAAGTATGTCGACAACTTCTTCCCTGCCCGGTGTGTCACGAGGGAGGGGGACGACATTCTTAACGAGGAAGGTTACCCGATATTCGAGGCCCGTCCTATCGATACCAAGGCGCTTGTCGAGTGCCAATCCTACGGGCATGCCGTAGATCTACTAGGTTGCTTTTTGTCTTATAGTTTTATTCCAGTTTCTTTGGATGAACGAAGGGAGAGGCTTTTAAAACTGTCTCAGGACAAGAGAGTAAACAGAAGGTTGGTGCGAGCTCCACAGGCCACGGGGATGGGCCCGCCGACTAGTTCAGGCGATGCTTCTAGCGGATCCCCGGGCTCCCCTAACGTCGAGCAGCCCACTGAGCTGATAACGAGAAAGAGAAACCGGGAAGATAACCAGTCGGAAGTTGGCGATGAGTCTGTCGCGGTGAGGGCCTTCGTCTTGCCCCCTGTTTTAAAGAGGAAGGTTTCTTCGAGGGGTTTCCCTTGACAGTGAGCACCGAGGAGGCTGAGACCATCAGGCGGCTCAACAAAGAGAGTCGGAGAAAACACCTAGCCGCCAGTATGGTCGGGATGGTTAAGATGGCCGAGATGGCCGTTGTCCTTGTTGAGGAGGGTTCGAACTCCTCTAATCGCGTCAGGGAATTGGAGTCGAAGAAAGTTGTCCTTGCTGCCGGCTCTCGTAAGTTGAAGGCTGCTCTGGAGCGATCTGAGGAGATATTCCGCGAACAAGCCGAGCTGCTGGCCGTGGAGAAGGAAAACTCAGGGAAGGTTGCTAAGGAGAGGGACTGTTTTCGACTGGACCGGGAACGCTTGGAGGCCGACAACGAGCGTCTGTCTAAGGAAGTCGAGGAGCTGAAGGTTGCCATGCTTCCTGCTGAAGATGAGTCAGAGGACACAGCCCCCTTGCGGAGCCGTTCGGATCTGGTTGCACGCATCCATCTCCTCGAAACAGACTGTGTTGGTGCCTTAGCGGACGGTTTTGAGGCCGTGGTTAGCCAGCTCGCCTTATTGAATCCGGGCATGAATATCGAGGGAGTGGGTTTCATGTCTCAGATCATTGACGGCCAGGTCGTGCCTCCTCCTGAGTCTCCTGCTGTGGATGTTGGTAGTCCCGGGGAAGTCTAGTCATGGAATTTTTGGACGGGCCTGCGCGCCCATTTATTAGTATTTGTTTTGGGGCCTGCGTGCCCGTGTATATTTTTGGGGCCTGCGTGCCTGTACACATTTCTTTTGGCCGTTGTGCCATAGCCTGTAATTTCCGAACATCGCCGGCCTTTTCGGTCAGTTTATTTTTATTCGTTTTTTGCTTATGAGCTTTTAAATGGATGTTCATTTCGACCTTTAAACTTGCTAGTGTCTAGGTTTTTATATTATGATGAAATTTGCCTAAGTTATGTCCCCGAGTCACGCTTGTGCTCGGCTGTTACTTTGTGGCGAAATTTGCCTAAGTTATCTCCTCGGGCCACGCTTGTTCTCGGCTGTTATTTTGTGGCGAAATTTTCCTAAGTTATGTCCTCGGGCCACACTTGTGCTTGGCTGTTATTTTGTGGAGAAATTTGCCTAAGTTATGTCCTCGAGTGGAGATTCTTTTGACCCATTTAGTGGTCCGACGCACTTCGAAATGCGCCGGTCGTGCGGAGTAAAGCCCGCTTGCTCGGGCGTATGACCCAGATCGGGGTCGTATGCCCGTGGCATGAACTGCCCATCGCGAGCTGGGTGTTCTGCCATGTGGGTACTTTGACAGTGGAGCTCGATTGACGTGTCCCTGTCGGGCGCCGTCGTTCGTCCTCGTTTGGCTGAACGGCGTTATGTCGTTTGGGCATAGATTGGGCCCGTACCTTGGCCTATCTATATGGTCGAGACATTTCTCTCTGTTGACTAGATGTGGATGTTCGACAACGAGAGTCCTTAGTGTTTAATGGTTTTTTAACTATAGTACTGCTTTAGTTTAGCAGCGTTCCAGGGTCGTGGCAATGGTTCTCCATCTAGCTGCTCGAGGTAGTATGCCCCAGTACCTGTGGCGCCGTGGACGCGGTAAGGCCCTTCCCAGTTCGCGACCAATTTCCCTTTACGGGAGTCTTTTTGGTTTCTTCGTAATACCAGGCTGCCGATCTTGAACTCGCGTTTGATGACCTTGTCGTTGTGACGTAGGTCCACTCGTTGTTTTAGAGTGGCCTCGCGCAGGGCTATCCCCGATCGAATTTCCTCGACCAAGTCGAGTTCATCCCTGAGTGCTTCGTCGTTCATTTCTTTGTCGAGGGGCGTTTCTGTCTGCCTGGAGGTTCCCTGATTTCTACTGGGATGCCGGCTTTGGTGTCGTATGTTAGTCGAAAGGGGGTTTCGCCCGTCATTGAATGGGGCGTGGTGCGATACGCCCACAAAACACTATGCAGCTCCTCGACCCAGCCTCTTTTAGCTTCGCCGAGCCGGCGTTTGAGTCCTTGGAGGATGACTCTGTTAGCGGCCTCGGCTTGCCCGTTGGTTTGAGGGTGTTCGACCGAGGTAAAGTGTTGTTTGATGACGAAGTTTTGGAATCCGTGGTCGGTGAATTGGGTGCCGTTGTCGGTGACTAGTGCTCTCGGGATCCCGAATCTGGCGAGGATGTTTCTTTTGTAGAAATGGAGGATGTTGTGCGAGGTGATCTTCGCGAGAGCCTCGGCCTCTATCCATTTCGTGAAGTAATCCACGACCACAATGAGGAACTTGTTTTGATAAGTACCTTGCACGAAAGGTTCGAGGATATCCATCCCCCACCATGCAAACGGCCACGGGGATGACAGTATGCTCAGCTCGTGAGGGGGAGCGAGGTGTATGTCGTCGTGCCTTTGGAACTTGTCACACTTTTTGACGTGTTCCTTGGTGTCCTGCTGCATCGTTGGCCAATAGTACCCCGCTCGCAGGGCTTTCCTCGCCAGGGACTTACCGCCCATGTGTTGGGCGTTAATCCCTTCGTGTATCTCCCGTAATACCTCGGGGACTATGGATTCATTGATGCATTTCAGGAGGGGAATCGAGAATCCCCTGCGGTATAGTCTATGCTCGAGCACCACGTAGGAGCATGCTCGTCGTTTCGTGATGGTCGCTTCTGTCTGGTCCGAAGGGAGTTCGCCCTTTGTCAGAAAATTGTACACCGGGGTCATCCAGCACGAGGTGTCTCCGATGGCGTGCACCTCGACTGGGGTCGAGGACCTCTCGATGCTCGGGCGTGACAGGGATTCTTGTATGACGGATTTGTTTCCGCCCTTCTTTCTCGTGCTTGCGAGCTTGGACAATATGTCTGCCCTTGTGTTTTGCTCGCGCGGAACGTGTGATATTTCTGCTCGGTCGAACTTTTTCATGTGTCCTTTGACTAAGTTTAAGTATTCGACGAGACTGTCGTTTTTAGCTTGGTAACTCCCTTGGACTTGGGAAGCAACGAGTTGTGAGTCCGTGAAGATTTGTATCTCGCGGGCTCCTAGGTCCTCGGCTAGCCTTAGTCCTGCAAGCAGGGCCTCGTACTCTGCTTGGTTGTTCGAAGTCGGGAAGGAGAGGGTTAATGAGTGCTCGATCACTACGCCCTCCTCATTTTCTAGGAGGATCCCTGCGCCGCTTTCGGACGAACTGGAAGCTCCATCGACAAAGATGGTCCATTTGTGCTCCTTCCCTGCGGGCGGGTCGTGAGCGGTCATTTTCGCAACGAAGTCGGCCAGGGCTTGTGCCTTTAGATCTTTCCTGCTTCCGTATTGAATGTCGAACTCAGAGAGTTCCAAGGACCATTTTAACATTCAGCCCGCCATATCAGGTCGACCTAATAGTTGTTTTACCGGTTGGTTGGTTCGCACTATGACTGTATGGGCCAAGAAATAGTGTCTGAGTCTCCTCACCGCGTTGACGAGGGCTAGAGCTACTTTTTCTATCTGTTGGTATCTGCTCTCAGGTCCTTGTAGGGCTTTGCTCGTGAAATAAACGGGTTTCTGCCAGTCGATGGTCTCGCGAGTGAGAGTCGCGCTGATGGCCTCATTCGAGACGGCCAAGTATAGGAATAAAGGCTCCCCGTCGACTGGTCGAGACAGTACCGGTGGTTGGGATAGACTTTGTTTTAGGTGGCGCAGTGCCCGTTCACATTCCTCGGTCCATTCGAAGGCTGCTTCTTTGCGAAGGAGTCTGAAGAAGCGGAGGGCGTGCTGAGCGGATCTCGCGATGAAGCGGGACAGTGACGTGAGCATACCGTTCATGACTTGTATTGATTTCTTCAACGTAGGTGCCGGGAGGTCGGATAAGGCTCGACATTTGTCGGGATTGGCTTCAATTCCCCGTTCTGTCAGGTAGAACCCGAGGAATTTCCCCGCCTTGACCCCAAACGTGCATTTTTCGGGGTTGAATCTCATCTTACATTGTCTCGCTTGGGCGAAGACTTCCTTGAGGTGTAATGCATGATCGGTGTCTGCTCGGGACTTGATGATCATGTCGTCCATGTAAACCTCGAGCATGTCTCTGATTTGCTTGTGGAACACTCTGTTCATCATACGTTGGTAAGTTGCCCCTGCGTTCTTTAGTCCAAAGGGCATTACGTTGTAGTAATAATTGCCCGAGCTGGTCATGAAGGCAGTGCAATGTTTGTCGCCCATGGCCATTGGGATTTGGTTATAGCCTGAATAGGCATCCATGAACGATAATATCTTGTAGTCGGCCGAGTTGTCGACCAGCATATCTATGTTCGGTAAAGGGAAAGCATCCTTCGGGCATGCCCGGTTGAGATCGGTATAATCAACACACATCCGCCATTTTCCATTATTCTTTTTAACTAGTACAACGTTTGACAGCCAGGTTGAATATCGGGCTTCAGAAATAAAATTCGCCTCTAGGAGGTCTTTTACAGCTTTTTCAGCAGCCTCTGTTTTCTCCGGAGACTGCCTACGCCTATGTTATACTACTGCCTTAGCGGCAGGATCTATGGCGAGACGGTGACAGGAGACCTCGGGGTCGAGTCCGGGCATCTCCAGGCGAACAAGTCAACATTCTCGCGCAAGCAGGCTTTGATCTGCTTCCTTTCTAGGTTAGGGAGGTCGACGCCAATCTTCACTCCTTTGCTTGGGTCTGCACGAGGGGGACGAGCTCGAAGTCCCCGTCCGGGATTTGTTGGAGGGGGATTTGCTCTCCGTTGGGAGGTTCGTCCTGATCGAAACGGGTATTCAGAGCTATGAAGTCGACCTTTGGGGGAGCTCTTTGGTCTTCTACTTTGGCGGGCTCTGATTTGTCGGGCTCCTGTCGGGCCGTCGCTGGTCTGTTGGCGGGCCTTGTCCCAGTGTCGACAGTGTCGGGTCCTTTGGAGGCGGCGTTGAAACACCTTCGGGCAGCGGCTAGGTCCCCCTGGATGGTAGCCACCCGTGCCCTCTTGGTGTAGAACTTCATCTTCAAGTGGACGATGGAGGGCACCGCGGTCATCTCTGCTAGTGTCAGTCTCCCTAGGATGCAGTTGTAGAGGGACGGGCAGTCGATGACGAGGAAGCGCACCTTGACCTGTCTCGTCGTCGTGCCCTCGCCGAAGGTAACCATGAGCTCGACATACCCCCAAGGTTTGGAGGTCGATCCGTTGAAGCCCTGTAAATCCGACCCTACATACGGCGAGAGGTGCGAGTTGTCTAGCTGCAGAGTCCGGAATAATTGGCTGTACATCATGTCAACGGAACTCCCTTCGTCGACGAGGATGCGGTGCACGTCAAAGTTGGCCATTCTTGCTCTTATCAGCAGAGGAATGACTGTGTTGGGGGCTCCTCCGGGGAGCTCTTCGAGGTAAAAGGTGATAGGCTCCGACCTACCTTTTACCCTTTCAAAGGTCACTGTCTGCGGAGGTGCCGAGTCGACCAGTTCATCCAGCTTTCTCTTGGCCGAATTGATAGTTAGGTCATTGAATCCTCCACCATTGATGACCATGGCGGAGGGAAAGTATTCCCACCTGCTGTGTGTCGTGAGCGGCTCCTGCAGGTGTTCGGGGACGTAGAAGTCCTCCGGTCTGGTAACAGAGAAGGCGGTCTGGACGGGGTCCGACTCGTCAGAGGGTCGGGCGTCTTCCTCCGGTTCTCTTGTCTCCCGGGCGTCACGACGAGGAGCATCGTTTCACCGGTATTGGGAGAGCCTCCCTCCCTTGATGAGGGGTTCGATGGCGTCCTTGAGGTGGACGCAATCCTCAGTCAGATGACCATGGCTCCTATGGTACTGACAGTACTTGCTCTTGTCTACTCCGGGCTTGGCAGGAGCGGGTCGGGGGCGTTTGACGTTGCCGTCTTTGAAGTCCGTACTGGCACACTCTGCCAAGATGCGCTCGCGGGAAGCTGTGAGTGGAGTGTATTCCATGAAGCGCCCGGAGGGTCCTCTCTGCTCGTGGACTTCTCGGGGTCTGTCCTCTTTTCTTTTCTCCCTGGTTCGTCGAGGAGGAGCGACTTCCTGGCGCGGGTTGCTGCTGGATCCGCGAGTTCTGGGGTCTCGGGCTCTATTGGCCGCCTCCCTTTCCTCGTAATCCATATACGTCCGGGCCTTCTCGAGGAGAGCATCGAATGTCCGGGGTGGTTCGATGCCCGCCGCCTTTCTAAATTCTGTGCCGGGGAGGAGCCCTCTCTCCAGCAAGTACCTTTTCATGTGGTCCGCGCAGGGGACCTGTATGGCTTCACGATTGAAGCGATTGATAAATTCTCTCAAGGTTTCATCCTGTCTCTGGATGATGGCCTCGAGTGCTGCCTCGGTCTTTGGGTGTCGCCAAGATGCAGTGAATGAACTTATGAATTGATTCTTCAAGTTTCGCCACGAGGTGATTGATCCCGGGGTGAGGCCTTTATACCAATCCATTGCTGCCTTTCAGAGGGTCGTGGGAAACAACCGGCATTTGATGGGTCCCCCGACATTGTGGTAATGTAGCATGGCCTCTGTGATACAGTAGGAGAACTGACTTGGGATTTTGCGTTTGTGTTCGCAAATGTTTCGGTTTAGCAAGAGTCGCCACCAACTTTTTATTTTATCCTAAGGAAAGGTCAAAAAGCACAGGAAAGACCTTTGAGATGTTTTCTTGAGTTCGGGGAGTAGATTATAGAAAGGGAAGGTATTAGTACCCTTTCTATCCATGGTTATCCATGGGCTCTTAGTTACTTGCTTAGATCACTTGCTTTGCTTTTCAATTGTTTGAAATGGTGCTCTTCAATTGTTTGAAATGGTGCTTTGTGTGTGATTTTGAAAGATGTTTTGAAAAGAGGCCATCGTTGTGGTGACCTTTATAATGATTCTTGTTTGAATGTATACAAAGGTGTTTTTGTCTTTTAAAAAAAGTTTTCAATGTTTGAAAGTAGGGTTTTGAAATTGTGTTGTGGAGTGTATTTTGAAGATAGCAAGGATGTTTTTACAAGTTTTGATCAAGTAACTAAGAGTTGTCTACCCTATTTTACTCAAAGATCTTTCTTATGTTTTTAACCCTTTTAACAGTGTTATTTCACCATTGTATTTGGTGAACAACCTTGTGTTAGGATGTTAAGCGGGACAGACGCGGGTCATCGAATAGACCATGATAGTAATGGTGTCAAGTATTTTTGGCAACTTTCTTGAGGGACTTGATCATTTTGTTTAGGCAACTCAGATAGCGTCATCGAGGGACTATGATCTTTTGTTTGTTTTTGTTTTGCCAAAGTACTTGACATGCATATCATGGCCCATTTTGAAGACAACAAGTGGATTGAAACCCTAGGGGTGCAAGTGTGCATTGTGTTTGTTTTCATGCATTTTATCTTGGATTAGGTCAAGCTAATTGTTGATTTTATCTTGCATACAAACCCTAGGTCTAATCATGGCATAATTGAAAGCATCTAAAGGTGCGAGAATTTAAATTCTACATTATTACAACATGATATAGGGACGGGGGGTACAAATTTGAATTGGGGATTATTTTGCAAGAAATTAAATTCTAAATTATTACAACCAAATTGAATGTACAAAGCAATATTTAAATGTATAATAATTAAATAAAATACAATAAATAAATGTTAAATAAAATGTATTATGCAAAAAAGTTTTTTATGTATGTAAAAAGTAATGTTTTAATGTGAAATTTAAATAATAAAAAAAAAAGTCAATTTTAATTATTTTGTTCTTTAGGGCAAAAACCCTAATTTTTGAATAAATAGTATTATTTATTATTTATATACAATAATGTATTAATTTGTACAAAAAGTAAAAGTATATTGAAAAAAAGGCATTTTTTAGTATAAAAATATTAATAAAAAAAATGTATTATTTTTGTATTTTTGTTCTAATTATTTAATAAAATAGTATATATGTGTATTAATATATATATTAAATATATGAAGTGTATAAAAAACAAAAATTAATTATTTAAAAAAAGTATATATTTTAAGGAAATATTTTCAAGTGTGTATAAAAATAATAAATAAAAATAAAAGTATTTTTTTACATTATTTATACATTTAAACAAAAATAAATATAAGTATTTAACATATTAATACTAGAAATAATTAAAATAAATGCCAAATAAATATAAAAATTTATAAAAATAATTTTTTAGTATTTTTTATAGTTGAAAATAAAATATCAAGGTCAGAGAAAAAATAAAAATGCAAAAATAATGAAAATATAAAACAATGGGCCAGGGGGTGCTGAAAGTGAATTGGGAGGTGTCAAAAGTAAAGAAATCCAGGCCCAGCCCATACTTCATCTTCAACCTCCAGAAGTTTGAAAAACGCGCGTTTTCCATATAAACCTGTATCTCCTGTTTCAGTGATCCTTTGACAAAACTCAAAACATGAAACTTGTAGAGCATCAAACAACGAATCTAACCATATAAAAAACTTAAGCTAACTCTCAAAGACCAGAGAGAATTTCTCTGGCCCTAATTTCTAACCTAGTTTTTTCAGAAAGTTCATGGATGAAATTCTCCTAGCACGATTAATATAAATGAAAACTAAGCATATGTATGGCTTCAGGGCTATGAATACAACATCTTTCATTCACAAACCTAAGTCTAACTATTCCTAAATAGAGAGATAGAAGTTCATGAAATACCTGTTTCAGTTGACTTCGAGCTGGACAATGCAACAACTTCCAAGAGTGCTTGAGGTTCTTTTGAGCTTGCCTGATGTCCAATGAAGCTTTCCCAATGCTTGGTTTGTTTGTAAGTAGCCTGAATCGTGCTACAGAACTCAACCTGCAAAGCTTTGAAACAAAAATGGCAATGTGTGTTAATGGTGTTAAAGCTAGCAATGGAGGTCTGGAACAGTTCAGGTGAGTTGAGTGGTGTTTACCGTGAAAAATGGTAAAAAAACCACTGATCTTCCAAAAGGTAAATTATTTGGTGACTCGCAGGATCGATCAGATTAATCCTAAGACATGGTTGATTTTTATCGTTTAAATGCTTTAAAATAGATAGTTTCGACTAATCCTAATGGTGATTGACACAAGTAAGGTAGAGACACTTTAAGTAAATTGCATGGAGAAAAGCTTGATAAAGTAAATAAAAGCATAAAAGGCTTGTTAAATAAATGACTTCGACTGAGATAAATAAGTGAAAGCGATAAATTGCTTGAATGTAAAAGATTTCGATTAAGGTAAATGGTGTTTCACACATACATTCTCAATGATTCTTTCTCTCACGCTGGGTACTTGAATCTAAATGAGTGACTTGTATACAATGATGAACACCCTTAATAACTACGTGAACACTTAGTATTTATACTAAAAATCCTAAGTAACTGCTGGGCAGTTACATCGCTTCGTGGTGACACCACATGGCACGTTCACAACCCTCGATGCCTACTTCCACGCCATGTTGTGCTTGGTAACTGCTGGGAACCGTTTTCCCTTCAACAATTCGAAATTCAAACCGTTCGATCTTGGGCATCAGGGACCTTGGTCGAAAGGTTGCTCCTTCGACGTTGAAAACAACATGATTCCAACTTAGAGAAATTTCTCTAAGTATCTTGTCATTCTTTGATAAGCCTTCGATGTGATCAGCTGATCGAAGCCTTCTTGTGTAGGAAACTCTTCTAACTCATAATTAATGATCTATATGATAATAGAATGTGGGTGTCGAATTTAGGAGCCAACAAGTGGAAGGTATTGGAACAAGTTTGAGGCAAAACGCACGAGGGAAAGTGGAGATGGGGGTGGTTCTGCAGGGCTTACCCTGTTTTGCAGAAAAATGGTGATTTTGGGTATGAGGGTGCTTTAGGGGTGAAAGGCTCGTGCTTCTGACTCAAAGGGTTATGTGAAATGTGTTTGTGATCTTTGTTTTAGTTAACAATAACTGGTTTTCAAGTTGGGAGGATTTTGGACAATTTCTTCTTTGTGAAGAAAGAATGTCTAACTTGTCAATACAGACATGTGATCCCTATCTTGTATGCTGCATATCTTGCCCTTGATACTTGCAATTTTTGGATTTGATCTTGCCTCAGAGATATGGCCCCATGCCTCAAGGATCTTGGTTTGACATAAAGTGTAACTTTTCAAAAATGGCAATACACCTTTTTCCAAATAGGGATTAGTTTTGCATGCAATGTCCAAATGGCCAAGATAATGCATTAGCTCAGTGGATTTGAATTTAATTAAGGAGTGTAAAATGGTTTAGAGGCCTGCAAGCTAGTACAAAGCATGCTGATTTGAAAATGCAAGTTGTATGAACATGTATTGGCCATGGATCAAAGTGAGTTTTTGCCAACTTCAAGCATTCGATTCTCCCTAACCACAAGGGTGTTTAAGGAGTTCTTGGATAATTTGGAAAGCTTGCAACATGTACTATAATCCATCTTTGAAATTCAACTTGAAACTCCAAGTGGAACTATGTGAAAAATGGCCAAGAAGATGGGTCAAAATCCTGGCTAAACTAGGGCAAAATTTCTCTAAGTTAAAAGTTTTAGGTACTCTTGTTCCAAAAATCATAACTTGAGATAAAAGCCTCTTTTGAGAAAACTTTGTGAATAAAAGTTTTAGACTTTGTGATAGAATACAACTTTCATGTTGCAAGTTTTGTTTGAATACATTTGCATCTTGGTGAAAAAATTGGACAAAGTTAGGAAAAAATAAGAAAATTTTATAACTTAGAAAATTTCTAAGTTATGAAAATTTTCCATTTTAAACCCTAATTTGCAATTTTGGGTTTCTTGATGAACAATTTTCCTAATTTGACATGTCTTGGTGAAAAATGACCTTTGGCACTTGATTTTGTCCAAAAAGTCAAAGTTCGACTTTTCAGTATACAGTCAAAATTTGATCAGTTGACTTAAAAATTCATCTGTCAATCCTATGCATTTGAGATCTTTTGAACTTGTTGAATGAGTCAAGACAATGTCATTGAGTCCTTGAGTCCATGGTTGAGCTTTATTTGCCATTGGCTAGGCCAAACAGTCAAAAATTGCCTTTGTACAGCCAAAACCCTAAAAATGACCATTTTGCCCTTTTGGTGATCTGATCAAATTTCTTGTGGAATTGTGATCCAAACTTGATCAAATGGTTCATATGAGTTCATAATGTTTATGTGAATCAAATTTAATGAGGTTTGACTGTCAATTGGCCACAGTTGACTTTTTTCCCAATACAACTAATTTCTAGGTCAACTGTCCCATTGATTGGGCCAAAATTTGAATCAAGGCTTGAAACTTGGTATGGACAAACTTGTGAGTCCACCATGAAGTATAAAAGTCAATTTGGGCATTGTGGGTCAAAATATCCCTGTGCAAACTCAAACCCTAATTTAGGTCAACAGTGCAAGGAGGTGTCTTGAGCAGAGCAAACCCTACCTTGATCTTGAATTCCAAGAGTCTTGTGATGAGAAATGTTGATGAAATGAGAGGGAAAATTTTGGGGTACAACAGTTGCCCCTGTTCAATCTTCTTGAACCTGAAGAGTTAGATTGACAAGTTTGCCTTTCGCGACTCGAAGGTAAAAGGGGATTGGACATTAGAGTGCCCGTAAATTTGCACTCGTCAGAATATAGCTGAGGAAATGGGCTTAAAGATGCCATTTAGAGATGGTATAATCTTTCTGGAGATGGGCTTAAAGATGCCATCCAATAATGTTTGTTGAATTGCAATGTGGTAGGTCAGTAGAATGAGCATCAAGATGGTATCCGTGTCTGGAATGCATTTGAACTGTATCTGGAGACTGAGTCCGTATGAGCAAAGGAATGGCGTCCGTGTCTGGGGAATATCCGAGCTGTAACTATATTTGAACTTTGAATGAATATCAGAATGACTGCTGTGTCTGGAGTGTATCTGTATTGTATATTGAATTCTGAATGGGCGACAGAGAAACATCTGCGTATGGAGCATCTCTGGGCTGGGGATAAATTTCGAATGAGTGACAGAATGGCAACTGTGTCTGGAGCGTATCTGGACTGTATCTGAGGTTGAGATCTGTATGAGTAGTAGAATGACTTCCGTGTCTGGAGTATATCTGAGACTGTAACTGGGATCTGAATAAGTGACAAAATGATTTCCACGATGACTGCACTGGGGAGAATCAAACTGCTGGTGTAAGGGCCAGAATGGCATCCGTGTCTGGAGCATATTTGAACTTGAAGTTGATAGTTGAATCTGTATGAGAGATAGAATGGCCGTCGTGTCTGGAGCGTATCTAGTCTGTATCGGATTGTTGAAGTCTGAATGAGTAGTAGAATGACCGTCGTGTCTGGGGTGTATTTGTACTGTATTTTGACTTGAAATTGTGAATGAGTAATAGAATGACCACCGTGTCTGGGGTGTATCCATACTGTATATGAATAATTATTGACGATAGCCTTTTAATTTTATCCTGAAAAGGGTAAAATGTTAGCTAAAATACAAAGTTATGTTGCATGATATGTATGATGCAATGAATTGTGTTTCATCAATATTTATGATATATGAATGTAATGGATGTGCATGTAAACTAAATAGTTGTCTTGCTGAGGAAAATAAATCCTTGATAATGAAATCTTTGACCGCTGTCGGGGAAAGTAAATCCTTGACAAATGCCGGGGATTCCAAAAAATCTTTGAATACTGAAGATGAGAAATCCTTGCTGACTGCTTGGGGATTTAAAGATCTCTGATTGTTGAGAATGAGAAATCCTGGGACCACTGCTGGAGATAATAAAATCTTTGACGATTTGTGAGGATTCACAAGGCTTTTAACAACTTCTGCAGGGAATGAGAATCCTTCGTGACTTTCCTGGGATGTAGGGAAAATTATGAAAATATCTATTGGGGAGTTAAAACATAGAAGGCTTATGCTTGGAGAAATGAGACCGAGAATCTTCGATCTTGCTGGGAGATAACTCTGTGGGGGAAATGTTCACTATTCTGGTTCCGCTGCGGATAGGATTTTCGGGGTTTTCGGGCTCCACTGGGGATCTCGAAGCTTAACTCTGATGGGAATTTTGAAACTTAACTCAGCTGGGGAATCAAGTTTTAGACTGCACTGGCTCCGCTGAGGATCTTGAAGCTTAACTCCGCTGGGGAAATATACCTCAAATTTTAGCTTTGTTGAGGATCTGGATGATGTATTGCAGGGGACTTCTTCCGGAATGGCATAAAGACATCTTCCTACACCTTCAACCTATCAGTAATTATCCTTTTTCAATTTCGTTTTACTTGTAAGCAGTGATTATATTTAAATGCACATGCCTATTTTAACAAAACATTGGACGTTTTCAAATAAAACACAAATGTAAAAAGAAAAGAAAGGCAAGCAAATTTCTGCACTTTGAAGTCTATTTGTATTAACTTTTATGAGTATCTTTGTACAAAGGAGACAGACATCTTAGTAAGAGAATGTCGTCATAAAAATTGGAAAATTTTATACAAAAGAAAGATGGCTATGTGTAACAATTCCATGGGATTTACATTCTGCTATAGCCTTTACAACTCTGAATATCTTGTCTCTTCGCTGCTTCGTCCGCCGATGACTGGATTGATCAGAAGCTTGGAGCTTGTTAGTGAAGATATTTTTCTTAAGGTGATCCGACGAGACATAGTCATACGCTTTAATTCCCTAACTTTTGCCTGGACCGCCCTTTCGGGTTTTCGATCCACCAGGAAACCCTTTTTTGCCCAAGTCGCCATTTCGGGTTTTCAACTTGCCGGGTGTACATTTTTTTTTTGTTTTATCCCTAATTTTTGCCTGAACCGCCCTTTCGGGTTTTTGATTCACCGGGATGCCCATTTTTGCCCAAGTTTCCCTTTCGGGTTTTCAACTTGTTGGGTCGTTTTATGCGTAGTATCTTTTGACTATGTCTGCGTTCGTAGGGTGCAGCAGGTTGTCGCTGTCCATGGTAGTCAGAATCATTGCCCCACCTGAAAAGATGCTCTTGATCACAAATGGCCCTTCATAAGTAGGAGTCCACTTTCCCCTGGAATCACTTTGCGGTAAGATGATCCGCTTGATTACAAGATCTCCGACTTGATATACTTGACGTCTAACTTTCTTGTTGAAAGCGTTGATCATCCGTTTTTGATACGTCTGACCATGACAAACAGCAGTAAGTCGCTTCTTGTCGATCAAATTAAGTTGGTCAAGCCGGGTCTGAATCTAATCGTCTTCACTCAAACCGACATCCTTCATAATCCTCAAAGAAGGAATCTGAACTTCCATAGGCAAAACAACTTCCATGCCATACACCAAAGAAAATGGGGTTGCCCCTGTTGAAGTACGTGCCGTGGTACGATATCTATGCAGAGCAAATGGTAACATCTCATGCCAGTCCTTGTAGGTGACAGTCATTTTTTGGATGATCTTATTGATATTTTTGTTCGCGGCTTCAACAATACCGTTCATCTTCGACCGATAGGGAGATGAATTGTGATGATAAATCTTGAATTGTTCGCATAGAGCGGTGATCATGGTGTTGTTCAAATTTGTACCGTTGTCTGTGATGATCCTGTCGGGGACACCGTACCGGCATATGAGGTTCTGCTTGATAAAGCGGGAAACCACATTCTTTGTAACTGAGGCATAGGAAGCTGCCTCGACCCACTTGGTGAAGTAATCAATAGCGACCAAGATGAAGCGATGTCCATTGGATGCCGTGGGCTTGATCTCTCCAATCATGTCAATGCCCCACATCGCGAATGGCCAAGGAGCTGTCAGAACATTGAGAGGAACAAGAGGGATATGTACTTTGTCGGCATAGACTTGGAATTTGTGGCAAGTACGGGAATGTTGATGACAATCAGCTTCCATGGTAGACCAGTAGTAGCCTGCCCTTAGAATCTTCTTAGCCATCGTATGTCCGCTCAAGTGGGTGCCAAATGTGCCACTGTGTATCTCAGTGTGATACGGTGGGAGAACTGACTTGAGGTTTTGCGTTTATGTTCACAAATGTTCGGTTTAGCAAGAGTCGCCACCGACTTTTTATTTTATCCTAAGGTCAAAAAGCACAGGAAAGACCTTTGAGATGTTTTCGTGGGTTCGGGGGGTAGATTATGAAAAGGGAAGGTGCTAGCACCCTTTTCATCCATGGTTATCCATGGGATCTTAGTTACTTGTTTTAGATCACTTGCCTTTGTTTTTCGATTGCTTGAAATGGTGTTTTGTGTGTGTGATTTTGAAAATGTTTTGAAAAAGATGCCTTGTCTAGGCAACCTTTGTAATAATTCTTGTTTGAATGTTTTACAAAGGTGTTTTGTCTTTTTGAAAAGATGTTTCAATGTTTTTTTGAAAGTTGTTTGGAAGTTGTGTTGTGATGTGTGTTGTGGAGTGTGTTTTGAAAAACGGCAAGGATGTTTTGCAAGATTTTTGATCAAGTAACTAAGAGCTATCTACCCTAATTTACTCAAAGATTTTTCTTATGTTTTAACCCTTTTAACAGTGTTGTTTCACCATTGTATTTGGTGAACAACCTTGTGTTAGGATGATAACGGGACAGGCGTGGGACGTTTGTATAGTCATAGAAGGCAACATATGGGACGTTTTAGCAATGTCGTTTTAGGGACTAGATTGTTTACAGAAGGAAACATCGAGGGTCATCGAGGGACTACGATCTTTTATCGAGGGTCTTTGCTAAAACGCCCATGCTCGAGGGACATGACTATATTCCGAGGCAACGAGTGAGATTCCCCTAAGGGTGTGTTGTACCCCAAAATTTGCCCTCCCATATTCTTCAATATTTGCAAAGAGCATGCTTCAAAATCTCCCCAAGGGTTGCACAGTTCAAGGGCCTCCTAACAGTCAAAAACTAGGGTTTTGGTTCTGTCAAAGAAATTGAAGTTTTCAAGGGTCCAATCAAGTCCCACATGCCTACAAACATGGTCAAGCATCCTCATGCCAAGTTTCAAGACTTACAGCACAAAATTGCACAGTCAAAAGCCCTAATTGCTTAACAGTCAACTGCAGGGGCAAAATGGTCATTTGACAGTCAAAGGTTCAAAATTTTGGTCAACATCTCATTTTGAAGCCACAAAAATCATTTGATCAATTCTTGATCATGATTCTCAAGGCATGGCTCAAAAAGTCTCAAGATGCAAAAGTTTCCATATTTGGACAGTTGAAAAAGTCAACTGTAACTTGACCAAGGCATAACTACCACATGGTTTATCAGAAAAATTCCATCCAAATCTCATTTTGAAGAGAATGACATTTCCTACAACTCCTCTTCACACTTCAAGTCCAAGAAATGCTCTCACAAAAAGTTATAAATTTCAACATTATAGGTCATTTTCAAAAGTCAACAAAAAGGGACTTTAAGTCAAAGACCATAACTTGAGATTGGTAAATCAAAATGACATGGGACCAAAGGCATTGGTTAGAGGAATTCAATACCTTTCCAAAATGTCCAAGAACATGATCAAAGCTTAAAAATTGAGCAAGATATGCCTTGTGGAAGTTGGGAAATTTTTGGGAATTTTGAAAAGTCAACTTTGCTTCAAATGCCTCAAAATTGCTAATGGGCCACATTTTCTTCCAAGAATCATGATCCAAAGACTATTCACGACCATTTTGCCCAAAGGGGATTTATTTCATCATTTTTTATTATTTATTTGAATTTTTAATCACCATTAATTCATTTAATTAAATAAAATATGAAAAAAATACTCATCCATGCTTTTCAAATCTTTTTGTGCATAGAATACCTTCAAGATTTCGTGCACTATTCAATATGGAAAGAATCAAGGTGATTGGCAATGATTGGCATATTCTTCACATGAAAAAGATTGGAAAAAGATACCATGAAAATCAAATCTCAAAAGCATTGATTACCAAGGTTTTGGACATGTTTTGCAACCCTAATCCATTGGCATACATATACTGATCATAACCCTAATGCTCACGACCTCCAAGCTGCGCCTAAAACCATAGACAAACTTTGCACTTTTTCAAGAAAATTTCAAAACTGCTTTCCTAGTTTCAGCGTGTTTCAAAGCAAAACAACAATTCCATTGCACTCCTGATACATCCAGGAATCTGCCCCAATCGAAATCAGAGCTCTGCACCTCAAGAAACGGTAGAACACAGTTACCCTGTACATGAATTTTTCCTTAATCGTATTCGAATCTACACGCCATATCAATGCATTTTCATTATTGTTTTATGCTAATATGTTGATTCTGAAGCTAATAGTATAATTTAATTGAAGAATGCTTGCATATATGGAGAGTTGCCATGAACAATGCCTAGGGTTTCAGGAACCTTGATTTGGGGCTTCCTTATTCTGGAAAAATTGAGACATGAGACCTACACCATTGAACTCAGCGCACTTAGACGATCCAGAATCACTAGTCGCGCCGTTTTTATATTTGAGTATGGCTTAATCGCTATTTTCCTATGCAGTGGTTAGTGGGGGTTCAAAACCCCCGCTATTTGATATATATTTTTCAGGTGAAACAAGGAATCAACGAAGAAGAAGGCGTGTTGTCAACCGGTGATTGGACAATTCAAGTTTTAGCGCGTTTTTTTTAATTAACATCATTAGCATGGTTTGTTTTATATATTATTTATTTTCTATCATAATAACAAAGAAAGAAAATGGCACAAGTGGTAGCTGCGTTGTCACATAAGCATTGGGACTTGGGTTCGATTCCCAGGTCCCCTAACTTTCTTAATATATTTTGTTTCAACGTGATTCCATGCAGTTTCAACCCCAGGGCCTACCATGCATCTTCTTGTCTGTGTTTGCCACGCGCCCACTGATCTCAATCCGATGGCCATGATCTGAGGAGCACCCTATGCATTGGTCAATGAAGCCACACGTGACTACCAGAAGTCAAACATGCCTCCAATGATTGGGCCTAATTGCTGGCAACATAACCTCTAAATTGGGGTCAACACCCCCCATTGGTTTGCTTTCTTTCACTCTTTTTATTTTTCCTATTTTATTTGTTTTATTTAGTTTTAATTTAATGCTTTAAATTAGTTTGTTTTCTTTAACATAAAAAAATAATAAAAAATCAGAAAGACAAAAAAACAAAAACATTTTATTTAATACATTTTTGTAAATAAATTTTATTCATTAATTAGTTTTTAACTCTAGGTTTAATTCCAATGTTTTCTTAAATAAATTAAAAATGTAGAATTAGGGTTTTAAATACTTTTATCTTTTTTTCTTTTCTTTTACCATCATTAATAATTAATTATTTATTTTTTGTAAATAAACTTGCCATTAAATAACTAGGTTAATTCTAGGTTTAATTTTAACATTTTTTAATAAATTAAAAATAGTTTAGAATTAGGTTTTAATTCCATTAATTTTCTTAAACTCCATAAATACAAAAAACTCAACAAAAAAAAAACAATTTCTTTCTTTTATTTAACTTAATTAATTTGTTAATCGTAATTTAATTTCCTAAAAAGGGTCCAACGCCCTCGCATTCCCGACTTTAATTTTCTTCGCATTTTTATTTTCTTCTTGTGAATATTCATGTAATTCTCCCAAAGCTATGTAATAGATTAATTAGACATTTATTTTCTGCACTTTATTTTATTTCAAATCGGGTCTTGGATTAATTTGGTGATGTAGACCCGCGCCTTTGTAATAGCGTAGGACTTTTAATTCCGCATCTTTTAACTGTTAATAATTTGCATGAAAGAATGAATGTCAAAATAAAAGCAACGCGTAGGTCACCAATGCATGAACAAGACAAAAATATCTGAAAACGACACACAAATCATACACCACCCCTAGGGTACGCCTCACTGTTGCCTTGCCCCTCGAAAGGTGGTCGTCGAGTAGAGGATGTTTTAGTAAGTCCTCATGTCCATGAACATGGCATGAGGGTAGCTTCTAAGGTGTCTTCCTATTGCTCCGGTGATCACCATGTCCCGAAACCTCGAATTGACCCGAACACCTCCAACGGTGGTGCTACCTACCTCTCAATGGTGGGATGGCACTACTTTAAGGACATTTACACAGACGAATTCCTTAGGGTAGGTAGATGACTCTAGATACTTGCTCTAATTTCAAACAAATCAAAAAAGTACTTTTCACACCGACACCTTTTCAAAAAGCTTTCGAAAGCAACTTTTCAAACACTCTTGAGGACTGATACAAGAGTCGAACTGAAATTTTCAAAGGAACCTTTTTTTTAAAAACCCACAGTTGAAAAGCAAACAAACAATTTTGAAAACACAAATGAGCAAGTATCTAAGAGCCCATGGATAACCATGGATAGAAAGGGTGCTAACACCTTCCCTTTCTATAAATCTACCTCCCGAACCGAGAGCAATCTCTATAAGGAATTTTTCGATGCTTTTGTCCTTTCCATTTGGAGAAAATAAAAGACGATGGCGACTCTTGCTTCCGTGACATTTCGCGAACCAGCGTTAAACAGTCAGTTCCAGATCCACCGATCACAGGGTGCATGTGTGCAACGTGTGTTTTATTGCATGCATTTGTCTTTGATTTTTAGGTTGTCTACTTGTTGGTTTTATCTTGCCATACACACCTATTTACTAGCATTTGTATAAAGCAATAAAAAAAGTGCAAAAAATAAATCCTACACTATTATAACCATATTGAAAGGCATAAAAAATATGAAGGAAAAAATAAGATAAAAGTAAAAAATGAGGGTATTTCGACCCAGGCAGTAGCATCCTTCGATTGCCCTTCTGTTGGCCTTATTCGATTGGGGCTGGCAATAGCAAAGTCATGTCTTTCGATTGGGCCTTGGCAGGGGCGAAGTCCTGTCCTTCGATTGGGCGAAGGCAGCAGCAAGTTGTATCCTTCGACTGGGAGAAGGCAACAGCAAGTTGTATCCTTCGACTGGGCGAAGGCAACAGCAAGTTGTATCCTTCGACTGGGGACCTTTCTGCCTTGTTGCCTTCTTCGATTGGGCAAAATGAAGTCAGTGTGAGCGTGTCTCTGGCTGGGTCTGGAAGTCAGTGTGGAAATCAAAGGTTTCGTTTCATACTCCTGTCTCCTGTTTCTTTCATTTCAAGCATTAAATGACAACATGGCCTAAGGCCATGCTAGTATTTATCTTTCAGACAGTTTAATAACTAAAACTAGTTCAGGTAAACAGAAAGCAAAACGAAACATATTAATAGGGTGGAAACGAAAGGAACAACAGTATGTACATGCTTGGAACGAACCAGAATATTTACATGTCATGCCATGAAACGAAAAGCTCAAAGGTAAGAATAACTTACCTTGCTTCAGGCTGGAAAGTGTGCTGGGCTTTTGATTGGTCTCCTTGAATGCTTCTGGATTCGGAGGGAGAAACCAGGGGTTACGTCCTTGATATTGGATTCAACAAAGAAGAACAAGTGTGAGGTTCTTCCTACTGGATTCGAATAGTAACAAGGTGTATGGATGTTTCTGATTCTAAGGGGACAAGTGTTTGGATTCTGGATATTTTTGATTTCTCAAGTGTTGATGAACTTGAGATTTTTTTGTTGTGTTTGAGAACAATTTTGCAGATTCGTTCGTCTGGCCCCAAAAGTCCTCTTTAGCTTTGTAAAGAATTCCTCTATTTATAGAGAAATAAGAAATGGATATGTTTGAAAACAACCAGCCTTGCAAAATAATAAAATACTGTAACGTGACAGGTAAGTGGGGGGCCTGTTGGCAGTAGCAGCAGTGGGGTGCAGGAGATGTGACTTATGCCTCTGACATTGCTTGTGCTCAGACTGAAGTCAGATGGAAAGCTGCTTTCATGATAAAGTACTCTCTGCCTGAAGAAAGAGTATGTAGCCTTTAGCCCAGAATAGCAGTATCCAACAGACAAAGTTTGAAACCCTTGTGCAAACTTCTGACTATATAAAGATCTGGACGCAACACAGCCTGGCAAGCGAGATTTGGTTTTGAGTCAAAGGCAAGAGTGAGATCGAAGCGCACTGGTTCGAAGGAAGCCTCTGTCTCAGTCGAAGCCTGTGGTCGAAACAAGCTAACTCGAAGGAAGCTATTTCCCAATCGAAAGCTCATGCTCGAAGCAAACATATTTCCCAATCGAAAGCCCATGTTCGAAGGAAGCAATGTTGCCCAATCGAAGCATGTTTGTAGGCAGTAAACTTGTCCAAATCGAAGCAGGCTTGCAGGTAGCTACTTGTCCCAATCGAAATAGGCTTGCAGGCAGCACGCTTGGTGAATCGAAAAGGGTTTCCTTGCAGGGGCATGTGTGGCCAGTAGGTCATGGCCTTCGATTGCAACCATGCAGGCAGCACGCTTGTCTAATCGAAAGGTTGAATCGAAGGATGTTTCTAATCCAAATGAAGGATGTACCTAAGTTGCATTCAAAAGAGGCATATATGAGGAAAAAAGTCCAGATTCGAAAGAGGCACGCTAGTAGCCATTTTGAGAAATCGAAAGAGGCCAAGAGTCAATCGAAGTATGCTGAATCGAAGGAGACATGTTTTCCACCAAATTTGTCAAAATGTTATTTTTATCTGTTTTCTCCATTTTTGACAGTTTCCTTTTAATTTTGGTATTTAGAACATCCAAATGCACTTGTTCAAGCTTGAACCTTGAAAATCCTTGTAAGAAAGGCCTTGAGAATTGAGAGGGCAAATTTTGGGGTACAACAGCTGCCCCTGTTCAATCTTCTTGAACTTGAAGAGTTAGATTGGCAGTTTTGTCGTTCGCGACTCGAAGGTAAAAGATGATTGGACACTAGAGTGCCCAAAACATTTGCACTCGTCAAAGCGTAGTTTGAGGGAATGGGCTTAAAGATGCCATTTGGAGATGGTGGAATCTTGCTGGAGATGGGCTTAAAGATGTCATCCAAGAATGTTTGTTGAATTGCAATGTTGTAGGTCAGAAGAATGAGCATCAAAATGGTATCTGTGTCTGGAATGCCATTGAACTGTATCTGGGGATTGAGTTTGTATGAGCAAAGGAATGGCGTCCGTGTCTGGCGCGCATCTGAGCTGTAACTATATTTGGATTTTGAATGAGTATCAGAATGACTGCCGTGTCTGGAGTGTATCTGTATTCTGAATGGGTAACAGAGAAAAATCTGTGTATGGAGCAACTGTGTGCTGAGGATAAATTCTGAATGAGTGACAGAATGGCAACCGTGTCTGGAGCGTATCTGGACTGTATCTGAAGTTTGAGATCTGTATGAGTAGCAGAATGACTTCCGTGTCTGTAGTATATCTGAAAATGTAACTGGGATCTGAATGAGTGACAAAATAGCAACCAAATCTGGATCGTATCTGGTCTATATTAAAAGGTGGGTTGTTTGGTGATGAGTCTGTGTAAAACTGCATCTGAAATTTCCTGAGAAGGAACCTGTGTAGGGTTGCTTCATGATGAGTCTGTGTAAAACTGCATCTGAATTTGAGAAGGAACCGGTGTAGGGTTACCTGATGATGAGTCCGTGTAAAACTTCACCTAGAAAGGAGGAACCTGTGTAGGGTTTCCTGATGATGAGTCCGTGTAAAACTTCACCTTGAGATGAGAAGGAACCTGTGTAGGGTTGCCTGATGATGAGTCCGTGTAAAACTGCATCTTGGAAAGAGAAGGAACCGGTGTAGGGTTGCCTGATGATGAGTCCGTGTAAAACTTCACCTGGAAAGGAGGAACCTGTGTAGGGTTGCCTGATGATGAGTCCGTGTAAAACTTTACCTTGAAAGGAGGAACCTGTGTAGGGTTGCCTGATGATAAGTCCGTGTAAAACTTCACCTTGAATTGAGAGGGAACCTGTGTAGGGTTGCCTGATGATGAGTCCGTATAAAACTGCATCTTGGAAAGAGAAGGAACCGGTGTAGGGTTGCTTCATGATGGTCAAGTAGATAATTGTCCTGTCTGGTTTCAGGTATTAATCTGGAACTTGAAAAAGTTGATGGTAGCCATCTGTTTGATTGACCTTTTTCTGAAAAAGGAAAAACGTTAGTTGTATGCAATGTCATAATGTATGAAATGCACGATGTCATGATGTTCTCAAAATAAATGAGATTGCGTTGTATGCACTTATCATGTATGTAAATAGGATGTATGAAATGTGAAATGTTAATGAATGTATTTTTGTCTGGGAAAATAAATCCTTGACAAAAGCTGGGGAGTCATCAAATCCTGGACTGCTGTTGAAGAGTACGTGTGTCTTCAAACTTTGCTTAGAATATTTCCAATGGATTCCTGTTTTGTTGTTTGAGGAGAACTCCGCTGGGGGAAGTTGAAAACTCTGTGGGGAGTATGTTTATTTCTGCTTGGGAAAAGAGTTTAGGAGTCTTAGTCGTTCGTTGCTCTACTGGGAAGTCGAAGTTGAACTGATACCTGGTCGGGTCCAGGTTTCGCAGTAACTTGCTGGGGATTGTAGAGTAGTCTGTTGTGGTCCTTTGATTTGTAGTAGTCGGAGAGGCAAACTGAAGCTGGGGAATCCTGGTGTTGTTGGGGAAATAAACCCTGTCGTTAGTCCGCTAGAGAGGTGACATCTTCGTTGGGGGAAGTCCTCGAGGATTCTTGAGGTTGATTCAGCTGGGAAAAGGGGGTCAGAGATTATACTCTTGCTGGGGAATCATCCTATGAGAAGGATTTTGGGGAGATTTGTCACTACCCCTAGCAGCGAGTGTTTGTGGCACTGCCTGGAAACATTTGACTGTATGTAACCCTTTGTTGGGGTTGACGTTCAATGCCCCAAGTGACGGAGATGGAGACTTGCCCCTGGTTACTCTGCACTTCTTCAGAGATTTCTGGAAATCTTGACTGGACTGCCCCAGGTGTGCTGGATAGTGACATGTCATGCCCCCTTGTTGATGGGAGATTTGTCAATGGAAGTGTCATCCTTTTTGAAGTGATTTTGTTCACTGAGAGAGCTTTTGTTCATTGGATATTCATTGTGTGAATTTCTCCATTGTCAAACAAATAGCCAAATGCAAACAATGATATTCAAATAATGGAAAGTTTATGTTTGTCTCGAAGTTTTAAAAAATGCGTTTTTTAGCAAAAAACTTTTTATAAGACAAATTCAACACAAGATTTAGGGCTAAGCCTTACAAGAGTCAGGATACCTTTTGTAACAGTATGCTTTCGAACTAACCCATGCTTCAATTAGGACTTTTGAAGGGTTGTAACGTGGCTTGGTTCACGGTTTAAGAAACAAAGGATAAAGGCTCAAAGTGTATTTGTACCCACCCATTCTTCGTGATGTTCTTCAATCCTAAGCTCGGTTAATTGTGCGTTTGAACTCTGGAATGACGTTTTGGTGATGGTTCACACAAGTTGAATTTGTTGGAAGTCACCCCTTTTTTTTTGCAACATTTTTCATGTTGTCGAGGATTTGTAGCGACCTCGTTCTTTTGATTTGTTATCCCTAACTTTTGCCTGACTGTTCCTGTTTTCGAGATTACAGTCAGCGGGATGCCCCAACTTTCTTAAGCCTCCTTTATAGATTTTGGCTCAGTGGGCTTTTCTCTTTTGAGAGATCGACTGTCTATGAGATAAGGAACCACCACTATCTTTTGATTCTAGAGGAATGCTTGTGATGTCGTTCGTTGTATTACGAACTGAGAGTTTGCGACTTCAATGCCAATCTTTTGAATTAACTGAGTGACTACACTGCCCCAGGTTTAAAGGTTTCAATTTGTGTTTAAAACAGAAAACTTCTACTTCTTTGGCTCGAAGGGGTTGACTAGGGATTATCTTCCTTATAACTCCAGTGTTTAGGATTTGAAAGAAACGTCTGTACATCGTCAGCAAGGTCTGTTCAAAAGCATACTGTATAAGATTATGGCATTGTTTCGTCATCCTCCCTCTAAAGGCTTGTAGCTTTAGCAAGAGTTGAATGTCATAAAGAAAGCATAATCATAGTGAAAATTAAAGGATGAATTCAAGACAAACACATGCAATGCATTAATGAAACAAAGTTTGACATTAATAGATAATTGTTTGAATACAAAAGAAATTACAACTTGAAAATTCAAATGAAACAAAGACATTCTCAATGATTTGGTGTAGGAGCAGTGATTATGCTAGAGTCTCCGGAGGACCAAACTCAATCTCCTTGGCATCAATCAGATTCTGAATCTTGTACTTCAATGCCCAACAATCGTTAGTATCATGCCCGGGACTGTCAGAATGATAAGCGCACGTTGCATTAGGATTGTAGTTAGGAGAAGAAGTCTTGGGGTTTGGATGAGGTCCTATCAATGTAATTAGATTCATCCTCAACAAGTGTTGCAACGCTTGAGACAATGGCATGTTGATGTTGGTGAACTGTCTTTTAGGCTCATCTGGCTTTCGTTGATTTCCCTTTTGCTGTTGTCGGTGTGACGCAGAACCAGAGACCAGGACTGCCCCTACGTGTTGGTGACAGTGACTTTTTTGACTGTTCACAACATTGGACTCTTTCCTCCCATTGTAGGGAATTTTTGTGCATCAGAGGGTGTAGCTTCTTGAATCTTCCCACTTTTGATGCCAGCTTCGACCCTTTCGCCGGTCAGTATTAGCTCGGTGAATCCGGCTGAAGAGCTTCCGATCAAGTGTTTGAAGAAAGGCCCTGTCAAAGTTCCCATGAAGATGTCAATCAACTCCCTGTCAGTTAAAGGGGGTCGCACCCTACCAGCCAGATCTCTCCACTTTTGGGCATATCCTTTGAAGCTCTCGTTGGAACCCATGGTCATGTTCTGCAATTGCACACGAGTTGGTGCAAGATCAGCATTGTACTGATACTGTTTGTAAAAAGCAGCAGCTAAATCCTCCCAGGTGTGGATGCGAGAAATCTCCAATTGGTAGAACCATTCGAGCTGAGTCCCTACCAAGCTTTCTTGGAAGAAATGAATCCAAAGCTTCGGATCAGTTGTGTATGGTTGAATCTTGCGGACATAAGACTTTAGGTGCATCTTAGGGCAAGAAACTCCATCGTATAGGGCAAAGGTAGGGACTTTGAACTTTGGAGGGATGACTAATCCAGAAACTAAACCCATGTCTCCTAAATCCAAACCAGGTATTTGTTGGATCTCCATAGCACTGAGGCGATCCTCCAACTGTTTGTACTTGTCATCAGCGGGAGGATATTATTCTTCGGAGTAGTCAGCTTCAACTTCATCAATCTCCAAATTGTGGTCTTCTTCAAGACTATCCCCTATGTTGGGTGGAGTTGAAAGATCTAGGGTTTTAGGTCTTCTTCTCAAGTTCAGGATGCCCGCTGCCTTCTTGGACTTCTTCTTCTTGTCTTTGAGAAGGAGAGCTTTCAGATCCTCTTGCCCTTTACCCATAGCCAGAAGCATTTGTTGGAATTGAGCATTTTGAGCTTGGAGATCTTTCACCGTTTGTTCCATATCCATCTTACTGAAATAAACAGTATGAAGATAAGGAGACCTGTATGGGAGAAACCTGTCATGATATGATGCATGGTATGTGGATGCATGTTTTCAAGGATCTCTCAGGGTAAACACAAGAGAATGTTAGAGGTTGAACTTTGATCAACATCTGTGATTGGAGAACTTCGTATCGGTGGATGTCTTTCCACGAGAATCAAGCTCACCATGTCAAGTGGGTCATAGCCCCTGATTCAAGTTGTTGCACTTGATCTTTGATGGCGTTTGTTTAGAGGAAAACCCTTTTTCCCTTTGGTAGACGTCTGGTTCAACGTAACCCTGTATCAAAAGACCCTCGAGATCCTTGAAATGGTTATTGAAAATGCTATGGTATGATGTTATGATGTTATGTACATGCATGCAAAAGTAAGCAAGTGTATATACAGGTAATCATATTCACACAAAGCAGACAAGTCCTTAGGTTTAGGCTTGCATGGGGTTTGTAGGTAAGTACCCTCTTGAAGTTAGTTGGCTCAACCTGTCCTAAAATAGAAATCGGGTTCTAAAGAGCTCAATATCACTGGATTATTTTCTATGTTCATTGTTTTGGTTTAGCCACTTAACTGGCGACCAAAATATTCCAAGAAAATAATCCTCAATGAGTGTAGTATCGAGTATCTACCAACTTCGGATTGCACCAAAGTCGGTCATCTCACTACCCCTAAAAAGGCCAAGATGGTCAAGTAAGATTCTAAGAGTTCGTTAGTGCTTCATGACATCACTCAGCGGCCCCGTATTCTCCTTGACTACTCAAGGGCTACCGGTACCCACAAATATGTCACACTAACATAGCTACTGCTTCAACCATGTCGGTATACCCCGCACAGTTCCCTCACAGTTTATTGCTATTTACCTAAAAAGGTGCCCCCAAATTCGGGTGTAGGATTTACAACAAACCCAAACA
The DNA here is from genome assembly GCA_948472305.1 of Vicia faba. Lineage (NCBI taxonomy): Eukaryota > Viridiplantae > Streptophyta > Magnoliopsida > Fabales > Fabaceae > Vicia > Vicia faba. Next base: position 491,426,464 of record OX451735.1, on the reverse strand, counting down.
AGGAACCCAAAAAGTAAAGCAATCAAAGCAATCAAAGCAAGCATGTAAAGGTGATATAAAACCCTAAGGTAACCCCACTTTTAAAAAAATCCCCAGCAGAGTCTCCAGTTCTGTGATACGGTGGGAGAACTGACTTGAGGTTTTGCGTTTACGTTCGCAAATGTTTAGTTTAGCAAGAGTCGCCACCGACTTTTTATTTTATCCTAAGGAAAGGTCAAAAAGCACAGGAAAGACCTTTGAGATGTTTTCGTGGGTTCGGGGGGTAAATTATGAAAAGGGAAGGTGCTAGCACCTTTTTCATCCATGGTTATCCATGGGCTCTTAGTTACTTGTTTTAGATCACTTGCCTTTGTTTTTCGATTGCTTGAAATGGTGTTTTATGTGTGTGATTTTGAAAATGTTTTGAAAAAGATGCCTTGTCTAGGCAACCTTTGTAATAATTCTTGTTTGAATGTTTTACAAAGGTGTTTTGTCTTTTTGAAAAGATGTTTCAATGTTTTTTTGAAAGTTGTTTGGAAGTTGTGTTGTGATGTGTGTTGTGGAGTGTGTTTTGAAAAACGGCAAGGATGTTTTGCAAGATTTTTGATCAAGTAACTAAGAGCTATCTACCCTAATTTACTCAAAGATTTTTCTTATGTTTTAACCCTTTTAACAGTGTTGTTTCACCATTGTATTTGGTGAACAACCTTATGTTAGGATGATAACAGGACAGGCGTGGGACATTTGTATAGTCATAGAAGGCAACATATGGGACGTTTTAGCAATGTCGTTTTAGGGACTAGATCGTTTACCGAAGGCAACATCGAGGGTCATCGAGGGACTACGATCTTTTATCGAGGGTCTTTGCTAAAATGCCCATGCTCGAGGGACATGACTATATTCCAAGGCAACGAGTGACATTCCCCTAAGGGTGCATGTGTGCAAAGTGTGTTTTATTGCATGCATTTGTATTTGATTTTTAGGTTGTCTACTTGTTGGTTTTATCTTGCCATACACACCTATTTACTAGCATTTGTATAAAGCAATAAAAAAAGTGCAAAAAATAAATCCTACTCTATTACAACCATATTGAAAGGCATAAAAAATGAAGGAAAAAATAAGATAAAAGTAAAAAATGAGGGTATTTCGACCCAGGCAGTAGCATCCTTCGATTGGCCTTCTGTTGGCCTCCTTCGATTGGGGCTGGCAATAGCAAAGTCATGTCTTTCGATTGGTCCTTGGCAGGGGCGAAGTCCTGTCCTTCGATTGGGTGAAGGCAGCAGCAAGTTGTATCCTTCGACTGGGCGAAGGCAGCAGCAAGTTATATCCTTCGACTGGGCGAAGGCAGCAGCAAGTTGTATCCTTCGACTGGGGACCTTTCTGCCTTGTTGCCTTCTTCGATTGGGCAAAATGAAGTCATTGTGAGCGTGTCTCTGGCTGGGCCTGGAAGTCAGTGTGGAAACCAAAGGTTTCGTTTCATACTCCTGTCTCTTGTTTCTTTCATTTCAAGCATTAAATGACAACATGGCCTAAGGCCATGCTAGTATTTATCTTTCAGACGGTTTAATAACTAAAACTAGTTCAGGTAAACAGAAAGCAAAATGAAACATATTAACAGGGTGGAAATGAAAGGAACAGAAGTATGTACATGCTTGGAAAGAACCAGAATATTTACATGTCATGCCATGAAACGAAAAGCTCAAAGGTAAGAATAACTTACCTTGCTTCAGGCTGGAACGTGTGCTGGGCCTTTGATTGGTCTCCTTGAATGCTTCTGGATTCGGAGGGAGAAACCAGGGGTTACGTCCTTGATATTGGATTCAACAAAGAAGAACAAGTGTGAGGTTCTTCCTACTGGATTCGAATAGTAACAAGGTGTATGGATGTTTCTGATTCTAAGGGGACAAGTGTTTGGATTCTGGATATTTTTGATTTCTCAAGTGTTGATGAACTTGAGATTTTTTTGTTGTGTTTGAGAACAATTTTGCAGATTCGTTCGTCTGGCCCCAAAGTCCTCTTTAGATTTGTAAATAATTCCTCTATTTATAGAGAAATAAGAAATGGATATGTTTGAAAACAGCCAGCCTTGCAAAATAATAAAATACTGTAACGTGACAGGTAAGTGGGGGGCCTGTTGGCAGTAACAGCAGTGGGGTGCAGGAGATGTGACTTATGCCTCTGACATTGCTTGTGCTCAGACTGAAGTCAGATGGAAAGCTGCTTTTGTGATAAAGTACTCTCTGCTTGAAGAAAAAGTATGTAGCCTTTAGCCCAGAATAGCAGTATCCAACAGACAAAGTTTGAAACCCTTGTGCAAACTTCTGACTATGTAAAGATCTGGACGCAACACAGCCTGGCAAGCGAGATTTGGTTTTGAGTCAAAGGCAAGAGTGAGATCGAAGCGCACTGGTTCGAAGGAAGCCTCTGTCTCAGTCGAAGCCTGTGGTCGAAACAAGCTAACTCGAGGGAAGCTATTGCCCAATCGAAAGCTCCTGCTCGAAGCAAACATATTTCCCAATCAAAAGCCCGTGTTCGAAGGAAGCAATGTTGCCCAATCGAAGCATGTTTGTAGGCAGTAAACTTGTCCAAATCGAAACAGGCTTGCAGGCAGCTACTTGTCCCAATCGAAACAGGCTTGCAGGCAGCACGCTTGGTGAATCGAAAAGGGTTTCCTTGCAGGGGCATGTGTGGCCAGTAGGTCATGGCCTTCGATTGCAACCATGCAGGCAGCACGCTTGTCCAATCGAAAGGTTGAATCGAAGCATGTTTCCAATCCAAACGAAGGATGTACCTAAGTTGCATTCGAAAGAGGCATACATGAGGCAAAAAGTCCAGATTCGAAAGAGGCACGCTAGTAGCCATTTTGAGAAATCGAAAGAAGCCAAGAGTCAATTGAAGTATGCTGAATCGAAGGAGACATGTTTTCCACCAAATTTGTCAAAATGTTATTTTTATCTGTTTTCTCCATTTTTGACAGTTTCCTTTTAATTTTGGTATTTGGAACATTCAAATGCACTTGTTCAAGCTTGAACCTTGAAAATCCTTGTAAGAAAGGCCTTGAGAATTGAGAGGGCAAATTTTGGGCTACAACACTCAGTCATGATCAACTCTGCTTCAGCTTTATCCACACAACGAAGTAGAACACAATCATGGTTGCGCTTATAAAGGATGCCATTGCTTAGGAAGAACTTTGCAGCAAATCTCCTTAAGAACTTTTTGTCATTAACGGAAGTTCCTTCAGGATATTCTCTAGTCTGGAGATACATTTTGATTTCAAGAAACCAAGGTTGTTCCACTACTTCTTCGGTATTAATCTCATGACAGTGCGCAGGTTCGTCCATTCGCTCAATAGTAATTTGGGGAGCCTCGTTATCCCAGTTGAGTTTAAACATTGAAGACATTGTAGCCAGAGCATTTGCTAGCTGATTTTCTTCTCGTGGGAAATGCTCGAAGGTAATCTGCTCGAAATGAGGCAACAATGTGAAGACATGTTCTTTGTATGGGATAAGATTAGGATGTTTAGTGTCCCACTCTCCTTTGACTTGACTGATAACCAAAGCCGAGTCCCAAATACGACCAAAGATTTGATTCCCAAGTTTATAGCAGCCTTGAGACCAAAGATGCAAGCTCCATATTCGGCCATGTTGTTGGTACAACTGAAACAAAGTCGGGCAGTGAAGGGTGTATGGCAACCTTCCGGGGAAATGAGTACCGCACCGATACCGTTGCCAAGTGCATTTGAAGCACCATCAAAGTACAGGGTCCACCGGGATCCTTGTTCAGGTCCGTCATACGGTCTGCTACCTTCGATGATGTCCAATGTCATGATGTCCTCGTCAGGGAAGTCGAATCTCATAGATTGATAATCTTCGACGGCTTGATGAGCTAGATGGTCAGCTAGTACACTCCCCTTTATAGCTTTTTGGGTAGTATACTAGATATCATACTCAGTCAGGATCATTTTCCATATAGCGATTCTTCCAGATAAAGCAGGCTTCTCGAAGATATACTTGATCGGATCCATTTTGGAAATCAGCAAAGTAGTATGAGTCAACATATACTGCCTTAGCCTGCGAGCAGCCCATACCAAAGCGCAACAATTTTTCTCGAGCAGCGAGTAGCGAGTCTCACAGTCGGTAAACTTTTTGCTAGGGTAATAAATGGCATGCTCTTTTCGGCCAGACTCGTCATGTTGGCCCAATACGCACCCCATTGAGTTATCCAAAACAGTCACATACATGATTAACGGCCTTCCTTCGACGGGTGGCATCAAAATAGGAGGTTCTAGCAAATACTCCTTGATCTTATCAAAAGAAACTTGATAATCATTGTTCCATTCAACTACCTGATCTTTCTTCAACAGCTTGAAAATTCGCTCACAGGTAGATGTTAGGTGAGATATGAACCTCGCAATATAGTTTAAGCGTCCCAAGAATCCTCTAACCTCCTTTTCAGTGCGGGGGGCAGGCATTTCTTGTATAGCCTTTACTTTAGCTAGATCAACCTCAATGCCTTTGTTGCTGACAATAAATCCCAAAAGTTTACCAGACCTAACCCCAAAAGTGCACTTGCTTGGGTTCAGTCTGAGCTTATACTCCTTCAACCTGGCAAACAGCTTTTGCAAATGATCAAGGTGTTCTTCTTCTGTCTTTGATTGAGCTATCATGTCGTCTACGTAAACTTAGATCTCATGATGTATCATATCATGAAACAAAGCTACCATGGCGCGTTGATAAGTTTCCCCTACATTCTTCAGTCCGAATGGCATCACTCTGTAGCAGAAGGTACCCCATTGCGTGACAAAGGTAGTTTTCTCCATGTCCTCGGGGGCCATTTTGATCTGGTTGTATCCCGAGAATCCATCCATGAAGGAAAAAACCTTGTGTTGAGACGTGTTTTCAACCAAGATGTCGATATGTGGCAGTGGAAAATCATCTTTGGGGCTAGCCCTGTTCAAATCCCGATAGTCCACACACATTCTGACTTTGCCGTCCTTCTTAGGTACGGGCACAATGTTAGCAACCCATTGTGGATAGGAAGTAACATCCAGAAAGCCAGTGTTGAATTGCTTCATTAGCTCAGCCTTAATCTTCTCATACATATCAGGTCTCATCCGGCGGACCTTTTGCTTGATCGGTGGACAGTCTTCTCTTGTAGGGAGACGGTGAACCACGATATCTGTGTCCAACCCTGGCATGTCTTCATAATACCAGGCGAAGATTTCAACATATTTGTTCAACAACTGCACTAAGCGCTCCTTGACACTTGGTTCCAGGTTGGCACCCACTTTTACTTCTTTCATGTCTTCCTCTGTCTCCAAGTTGATGGTTTCTAGCAACTCTTCGTGAGGAAAAATGGACCTCTCTTCTTGTTGTAGAAGTCTGGCTAATTCTCCCGGAACTTCACAGTCTTCGTCAACTTCGTTCTCAGCATGATTGACCAAATCTTCAGGGTTATCGAAGGCTAAAGCAAAATAGTCACCCATGGAATCCGGAGTGGATGGGTACTTGTGTTTGTGAGTGTGTGTGTGTGTGTAAGGGATAGCCATCCTTAAACAAACAAAATGCAAAAAAGGAAAGAAAATGAACACAGCAGTTTATAGATGAAAAACGTCCAATGATTCATTAAAACATGGCATATGGTAATGAAGAAAATCAAGCCCTTACAAATGGACCTACATGCCCCGGGCAAGGCATAAGGTAAAAACAGTGTGCGAATTGTTTTAATTATTACAGACCATAAATGGGAAATTGTTCAAAGATAAAATTACTGGTTGATAAAGGTGATGGGAACAAAATCCTTTGCTTCCCAGTTGCTCAAACCCCCTTCGACGGTCAGAAAGATCCAATCTTCAAAGTGGCTCCCTTCATCTTCATCTTCTATAGCATTGATTCCATGGTGTGAGATCTTGACGGGTGGTCTTCCAATCTTGGAGCGACACATAACCTTTTGTCCTGTAGCAGTAAACCCTAAACCAAACTTGTCTGTCTTATGGGGAAAGTCAGGCAATTTCCCCCATACTGTACTCTTCCCTTCTTTGATCACCGCCTCTGCATCCTTGAGAGATGCCATCCTAGATACATGCTTGGGAATGATAGGCACCTCAACCATTGCCTTCGCAACTGCTACCTCAGGAGAAACTTCCTCGACATGTTGGAAAGGCGTTTCAATGAACTCGCCATCCAACTCCACATAGCGGAAGGAATTGAGATGACTTATCATGTACTCTTCCTCGCCGTGCACTGTTATAATCTTACCCTTAACAGGATATTTCAGCATTTGGTGCAAAGAGGAGGTAACTGCCCCGACATAATGGATCCACGGTCTTCCTAACAAACACGAATATGACGGACGAATGTCCATCACGTAGAAAGTGGAGTTGAAAACTTATGTGCCTACTTTGATAGGAATATCAACCTCCCCATGAACCATTCTTTTGGAACCATCAAAATCCCTAACAACGATATTGCTAGGTTTGAGGGTCAATCCTTCGCAGTCCAAACGGTCTAAGGCTTTCTTCGGCAGCACATTCAAGGAAGAACCAGTATCAACTAAGACATGGGCGATGGTGGTTCCCCTGCATTCAACTAAGACGTGTAGCGCGTCTTTGTGTTTCCTTCCTTTGGGAGTCAAGTCAGCATCGGAAAAGCCAAGGCCATTGTCAGCAGTAAGACTGGCCACACATTCCTGAAATTGGTCAGCCGAAGTCTCTTGGGGAACATGTGTCACCTTCAAGAACTTGATTAGGGCCTTAGCATGGACCTCAGAACAGAGCAGAAGAGCCAACATTGAAATTTTAGAAGGAGTCCGCCCTAACTGTTCCACAACGTCGTAGTCACTTTTTCTGATTATTTTCAAGATTTCATCCATTTCTTTCTGAGTGGTTTCGGGGATAACCACAGCATGAGCCTTCATTCTGACAGGCACTTCTAGTATCGCCTTACCCTTATTGGTAGTATCAACAGATGGTCTTACTTCAGGAGTATCCAATTTTTTGATCATTGGGCCTTGCACAGACGGTCCAACAGGTACAGAAGCTTTCAAGGGTCCGAAAACTGCTCGACGGGGAGCAATCTCCGGAGAAAAGATCCGACCGCTGCTGGTTATCTTGCTTGTACCCGTAATGTTCCCTACATCAGGGTTTTCTTCTTCATAATGTTCTTGGACTGCCTCAATTTGTTTGATACCATGATAGAAGATTTCTCCTCCATAGTTCCATGGTATCATTTTGCTTGATTGGTACGGGACAGGTCCCAGCATGGTGATCTTTAAAGGTACACATTCAGAGCTGGGTGTAATCCTGACAGGCCTTTTGCAAGCCTTGGTAGGATTGTCGGAAATGGTTATGATCGCAATATCGTTGGTTTAAGTAGCAAAAGTAACAGGAGTAACAGGATTGAAGGTATCAACATGGGTTTTCTGGAAAAGTATCTCTTGGGTATCCATCAGTCGTTGGACACCTGACTTCAACATTGGGCAATCACCTCGTATGTTCAAACAAAAATAGCAGTCTTTACCACAACCAGGAAAGATCCCGACTCTCATCAAATTTTCTTTAATCACAAGTAACGGCGTCAACAGGTCAACAAAATCAATAACATGAAGGTCCTCCATAACAGCATGAACATTATTACCGTGCTTGGGCATTGGAGCAGAAATCACATTGGGCTTCTCAGGCGCATCGAATTCTACTTCTTTGGCATCAATCAAGTCCTGGATTTTGTTCTTAAGCGCCCAACAATTATTGGTATCGTGCCTAACACTGTCGGAATGGTAAGCACATTTGGCATTGGAATGGTAGTATGGAGAGGAGGTGTTAGAGTTATTTGGTGCTTCCTTTAAACTGGTAAGATTCAGCTTTAATAAATGGGGAAGTACCTAAGCGGGCGTCATGTTAATGCGGGTGAACTGCCGTTGTGGCCTTTCTACCCGTTGTTGGTTTGGTCTTGACTGATTGCCGCGAGGTTGATCATTTGAAGAATTTTGAATCATCACCGCCCCTACAGTTGGCCGACGCTCGGTTCTTCCCTGACCCTTCTGAGAATACACAGCAGAGGCTTCCTTCTTAGCCGGGAAAGGTTTCATAACAGTTGTGGATGCAGAAGCATCCTTTTGAATCTTTCCACTTTTAATACCAGCCTCGACCCTTTCGTCGATCAAAATCAGTTCAGTAAATCCCGCGGAAGAACTCCCGATTAGATGGTTGAAGAAAGGGCCAAATAGGGTCCCCAGAAACATGTCAACTAACTCCCTATCTGATAACGGCGGCTGCACCCTTCCAGCCAGATCACGCCACTTCTGGGCGTACTCTTTAAACCCTTCATTGAAAGCCATCCACATACTTTGTAACTGAGTACGAGTAGGTGCCAAATCAACATTGTATTGATACTGACGGTAAAAAGCATCTACTAAGTCTTCCCAATTGTGAACCTCTGATCTCTCGAGCTGATAAAACCAGTCTAATTGCGTGCCAAACAAACTGTCTTGGAAAAAGTGTACCCAGAGGTCTTTATCAGATGAGTGGGGTTGGATTTTTCTGACATACGATCTCAGGTGCATCTTTGGGCAAGACAGACCGTCGTACTTGGCAAATGTTGGGACCTTGAACTTGGGAGGGATAACAATCCCAGCTACCAGCCCTAGTTCTTCAAAATCAAAACTGGGTACCCTCTGCAACTCCATGGCTGCCAGTCTATCCTCAAGATTCTTATATTAATCATCTGCTGGTGGATACTGTTGTTCGGAGTAGTCTTCGTCTTCTTCCTCTTCCTCCTCTTCAGCCTCAGATTCAGAAGGTACAACAGTCCCTTTCCCTTTACCGGCCCCTTCGTCATACGTTGAAGAGAACTCAAGAACCTTCATAGCATTGCTCTCAAACCTTCTTCCAAAAGTGGCAACCCCAGGTCTCTTTTTCTTTTTCTCTTTATTCTTCTCCAACAGAGCTTTGAGGTCCTCTTGACCCTTTGACAAGGTCATGAGGAGTTGCTGGAATTGTGAATTTTGTGCATGCAGATCCTTTACCGTCTGCTCCAAATCCATCTTGCTGAAATAAACAGCAGAAAGATAAGGAAACCTGGTGTGAAGACCTGTTTATGCATATGATGAATGGTATGTTATTCATGTAATGCATTCAAGGATTTAGAAATTCAAATTTGTTGCAAACAAAAAGAACGCACGTCATATTAAGAAGAAATTGTTAGTACATAAGTGCCCCATGGGAAAAATATTACAAAATTCTTAATGTAAAATGACATTGCGCATCCTCTTTGGTGCGATGTAAGTGTTGAGAGTTTCCTCCTCATGAAGTCGGCGGGTAAGCTCCAAAACCTTCTTCTCACTGGCATAGAAGCTGGCTTCAAAAGTATTTCGTTCTTCCTTGAGTTGGATCCAACTCTTTTGCATTTCTTCCCATGATGTTGGCATGTCAAGATGTAGGATGGTGTATGGAACCGCTCCTTCTATAACAGGCTCTTTGATCAAGGGGAGAATGTGGGGGTATGGCATCATAAGATTCTGGGCGCGGGTTCGTATCCACTTGAGATAAGGCTCAAGGGGGATGGAATTTTTGTGCCCCAATGTCTTACTATCCACCTCGTTGGGCATCCTCCAAGCTCTGATGAACCTTTGTCGAAGTCCTTGCGCATCGTTGTCGAAGTCAAAAACTAGGTCAGGAATCAGCATGTCATGAGGGCCATCCCTCCGAGCATATCCAAACTGTCTCAAAGCTAGACAGGGGTTGTAGGTAATGCCCCCCTAATGCCAAGTAGTGGGACATTAGGGAATTCCCCACAAAGATCAATGATGATGACATTTTCTCTGGACCGAGAACACCAATGTACATCAGAATATGTGAGGGTCATCAATCGTTGTGACCACCTTAAACCCTGCTCATTCTTCAAAACTGATTGTGGAAGGTGAGAAATAAACCACTTTGCTAGGAGAGGAGTACAACACATGAGAACACCTCTTTTCCTCATTGTTCATGTGTAAAATGCGTGTAGGATGTCCCCAAGTAATGTAGGTATAGGATTCCTGGAAATGAAAATCTTGACAGCATTCACATCTATAAGTTGGTCAGGGTTTGGGAACAAAACCAACCCATAGATAAGGAGTGCCACAATCTCTTCAAGGGCTTGTAGACCAAGAGAATTCCAGCAGTCTTGTGCTTTCTCAAACAGAAACTTTGCCAAGAAACCCTTGACACCACTTCTGGTTTCCCAATGCCCTTTGATGTCAGATGGTTGTAAGTGTAATGCTTGAGCAACATCTTCAGGCTTTGGTTCTTTTTCCGTACTGTTGTAGGGTAGCTGATTAAGAATAGAAATTCTCAAGTGTTGAGAAAATTCCTCCAAAGTAGGTACCAACTGGTAATCAGGGAATGTGAAACAGTGGTGTAGGGGGTCAAAGAATTGGAAGAGGACTTTCACCATGTCTTCTTCAATGTTGGTGTTGACCAAGTTGAGGAGTCTACCATGTCTTTCACTGAAGAGAGAATTCTCTGGAATTCTAGAAGTAAGCTCCTTGAGTTGAGGAGAGATTCTCACAAGGTTGACTTGAATTGTTTTCCTGCGAAGAGATTCCATGACCTACAAAACAAGAACAAAGATGAAGATCCAAACCCTTGAAATGGTTAGTGGATGCATATGATGCTTTATGATGTTCATGATGTATGCACAAACACATGTACAAGCAAGTCATACAAAACCATAGTTTCAGGCTTGCATGAGGTTTCATAGGTAAGTACCCTCTTGAGTTTAGTTGGCTCAAAACCTGTCCTATAAATAGTAACCAGGTTCTAAGGAGCTCAATATCACTGGATTGTCTTCTATGTTCATTGTTTTGGTTTAGCCACTTAACTAGCGACCAAAATATTCCAAGAAAACAATCCTCAATGAGTGTAGTATCGAGTATCTACCAACTTCGGACTGCACCAAAGCCGGTCATCTCACTACCCCTAATAAAAGGCCAAGATGGTCAAGTAAGGTTCTAAGAGTTCATTAGTGCTTCATGACATCACTCAGCGGCCCCGTATTCTCTTTGATTGACTCAAAGGCTACTGGTACTCACAAATATGTCGCACTAATATAGTTATTGCTTCAACCGTGTCGGTATACCCTGCACAGTTTCCACAACGTATTGTTATTTACCTATGAATGTTTCCCAAATCCGGGTGGAGGATTTCAAGCCTAAACAAGAGAACCAAAATGTAAAGCAATCAAAGCAAACAATAATCATGCAAAGGGTGATCTAAGCCCTAAGGTTACTCCACTTTTAAAGCATTTCCCCAGCAGAGTCGCCAGTTCTTTGATACGGTGGGAGAACTGACTTGGGATTTTGCGTTTGTGTTCGCAAATGTTTCGGTTTAGCAAGAGTCGCCACCGACTTTTTATTTTATCCTAAGGAAAGGTCAAAAAGCACAGGAAAGACCTTTGAGATGTTTTCTTGAGTTCGGGGAGTAGATTATAGAAAGGGAAGGTATTAGCACCCTTTTCATCCATGGTTATCCATGGGCTCTTAGTTACTTGCTTAGATCACTTGCTTTGCTTTTCAATTGTTTGAAATGGTGCTCTTAAATTGTTTGAAATGGTGCTTTGTGTGTGATTTTGAAATATGTTTTGAAAAGAGGCCATCGTTGTGGCGACCTTTGTAATGATTCTTGTTTGAATGTATACAAAGATGTTTTTGTCTTTTAAAAAAAGTTTTCAATGTTTGAAAGTAGGGTTTTGAAATTATGTTGTGGAGTGTATTTTGAAGATAACAAGGATGTTTTTGCAAGTTTTGATCAAGTAACTAAGAGTTGTCTACCCTATTTTACTCAAAGATCTTTCTTATGTTTTTAACCCTTTTAACAGTGTTATTTAACCATTGTATTTGGTGAACAACCTTGTGTTAGGATATTAAGCTGGACAGACGTAGGTCATCGTATAGACCATGATAGCAATGGTGTCAAGTATTTTTGGCAACTTTCTTGAGGGACTTGATCATTTTGTTTAGGCAACTCAGATAGCGTCATCGAGGGACTATGATATTTTGTTTGTTTTTGTTTTGCCAAAGTACTTGACATGCATATCATGGTCCATTTTGAAGACAACAAGTGGATTGAAACCCTAGGGGTGCAAGTGTGCATTGTGTTTGTTTTCATGCATTTTATCTTGGATTAGGTCAAGCTAATTGTTGATTTTATTTTGCATACAAACCCTAGGTCTAATCATGACATAATTGAAAGCATCTAAAGGTGCGAGAATTTAAATTCTACATTATTACAACATGATATAGGGAGGGGGGGGGGGGGGTACAAATTTGAATTGGGGATTATTTTGTAAGAAATTAAATTCTAAATTATTACAACCAAATTGAACGTTTAAAGCAATATTTAAATGTACAATAATTAAATAAAATACAATAAATAAATGTTAAATAAAATGTATTATGCAAAAAAGTTTTTTATGTATGTAAAAAGTAATGTTTTAATGTGAAATATAAATAATAATAAAAAAAAGTCAATTTTAATTATTTTATTCTTTAGGGCAAAAACCCTAATTTTTGAATAAATAGTATTATTTATTATTTATATACAATAATGTATTAATTTGTACAAAAAGTAAAAGTATATTGAAAAAAAGACATTTTTTAGTATACAAATATTAATAAAAATAAAATGTATTATTTTTGTATTTATGTTCTAATTATTTAATAAAATAGTATATATGTGTATTAATATATATATTAAATATATGAAGTGTATAAAAAACAAAAATTAATTATTTAAAAAAAGTATATATTTTAAGGAAATATTTTCAAGTGTGTATAAAAATAATAAATAAAAATAAAAGTATTTTTTTACATTATTTATACATTTAAACAAAAAAATATATAAGTATTTAACATATTAATACTAGAAATAATTAAAATAAATGCCAAATAAATATAAAAATTTATAAAAATAATTTTTTAGTATTTTTTATAGTTGAAAATAAAATATCAAGGCCAGAGAAAAAATAAAAATGCAAAAATAATGAAAATATAAAACAATGGGCCAGGGGGTGCTGAAAGTGAATTGGGAGGTGTCAAAAGTAAAGAAATCCAGACCCAGCCCAGACTTCATCTTCAACCTCCAGAAGTTTGAAAAACGCGCGTTTTTCATACAAACCTGTATCTCCTGTTTCAGTGATCCTTTGACAAAACTAAAAACATGAAACTTGTAGAGCATCAAACAACGAATCTAACCATATAAAAAACTTAAGCTAACTCTCAAAGACCAGAGAGAATTTCTCTGGCCCTAATTTCTAACCTAGTTTTTTCAGAAAGTTCATGGATGAAATTCTCCTAGCACGATTAATATAAATGAAAACTAAGCATATGTATGGCTTCAGGGCTATGAATACGACATCTTTCATTCACAAACATAAGTCTAACTATTCCTAAATAGAGAGATAGAAGTTCATGAAATACCTGTTTCAGTTGACTTCGAGCTGGACAATGCAATAACTTCCAAGAGTGCTTGAGGTTCTTTTGAGCTTGCCTGATGTCCAATGAAGCTTTCCCAATGCTTGGCTTGTTTTGAAGTAGCCTGAATCGTGCTACAGAACTCAACCTGCAAAGCTTTGAAACAAAAATGGAAATGTATGTTAATGGTGTTATAGCTAGAAATGGAGGTCTGGAACAGTTCAGGTGAGTTGAGTGGAAGGTATTGGAACAAGTTTGAGGCAAAACGCACGAGGGAAAGTGGAGATGGGGGTGGTTCTGTAGGGCTTACCCTGTTTTGCAGAAAAATGGTGATTTTGGGTATGAGGGTGCTTTAGGGGTGAAAGGCTCGTGCTTCTGACTCAAAGGGTTGTGTGAAATGTGTTTGTGATATTTATTTTAGTTAACAATAACTGATTTTCAAGTTAGGAGGATTTTGGACAATTTCTTCTTTGTGAAGCAAGAATGTCTAACTTATCAATACAGGCCTGTGATCCATATCTTGCCCTTGATACTTGCAATTTGTGGATTTGATCTTGCCTCAGATATCTGGCCCCGTGCCTCAAGGATCTTGGTTTGACATAAAGTGTAACTTTTCAAAAATGGCAATACACCTTTTTCCAAATAGGGATTAGTTTTGCATGCAATGTCCAAATGGACAAGATAATGCATTAGCTAAGTGGATTTGCATTTAATTAAGGAGTGTAAAATGGTTTAGAGGCCTGCAAGCTAGTACAAAGCATGCTGATTTAAAAATGCAAGTTGTATGAACATGTATTGGCCATGGATCAAAGTGAGTTTTTGTCAACTTCAAGCATTCGATTCTCCCTAACCACAAGGGTGTTTGAGGAGTTCTTGGACAATTTGGAAAGCTTGCAACATGTAATATAATACATCTTTGAAATGAAACTTGAAACTCCAAGTGGAACTATGTGAAAAATGGCCAAGAAGATGGGTCAAAATCCTGCCTAAACTAGGGCAAAATTTCTCTAAGTTAAAAGTTTTAGGTACCCTTATTCCAAAAATCATAACTTCAGATACAAGCCTCTTTTGAGAAAACTTTGTGAATCAAAGTTGTATACTTTATGATGGACTACAACTTTCATGTTGTAAGTTTTTTTTGAATCCATTTGCATCTTGGTGAAAAAATGGGACAAAGTTAGGAAAAAATAAGAAAAGTTTATAACTTGGAAAATTTCTAAGTTATGAAAATTTTCCATTTTAAACCCTAATTTGCAATTTTGGGTTTCTTGATGAACAAGTTTCCTAATTTGACATGTCTTGGTGAAAAATGACCTTTGGCACTTGATTTTGTCCAAAAAGTCAAAGTTTGACTTTTCAGTATACAGTCAAATTTTGATCAGTTGACTGAAAAATTCATCTATCAATCCTATGCATTTGAGATCTTTTGAACTTGTTGAATGGGTCAAGACAATGTCATTGAGTCCTTGAGTCCATGGTTGAGCTTGATTTACCATTGGCTAGGTCAAACAGTCAAAAATTGCCTTTGTACAGCCAAAACCCTAAAAATGACCATTTTGCCCTTTTGGTGATCTGATCAAATTTCTTGTGGAATTATGATCCAAACTTGATCAAATGGTTCATATGAGTTCATAATGTTGATGTGAATCAAATTTCACGAGGTTTGACTGTCAATTGGCCACAGTTGACTTTTTTCCCAATACAACTGATTTCTAGGTCAACTGTCCCATTGACTGGGCCAAAATTTGAATCAAGGCTTGAAACTTGGTATGGACAAACTTGTGAGTCCACCATGAAGTATAAAAGTCAATTTGGGTATTGTGGGTCAAAATATCCCTGTGCAAACTCAAACCCTAATTTAGGTCAACAGTGCAAGGAGGTGTCTTGAGCAGAGCAAACCCTACCTTGATCTTGAATTCCAAGAGTCTTGTGATGAGAAATGTTGATGAAATGAGAGGGAAAATTTTGGGGTACAACAGCCTCGAACCCGTTTATGTGGTTGACTTGGTCCGCGACTCCGTCGTATTCCTTCAGATGTGGAGGCTTCTCCATGCCCGGAGGAATGGGCGCCTCCATGATGGCTTGTGACAGGGGACCGCTGGGGTCATCCTCGTCACTTCGCTCCGGGGACAGGGATGGGGAACTGAAATACTGTCGTGCCCGGCGGTCTTGGTCGTGTTGGGCATCCCTCGAGCGTGGTGCTCGTTGGTCAATTATTCTGTGCCTGTCTCCGGAGTGTCTTCTTTCTTGCCGTATGGGGCCATGGTTGCGCCCTCCGGCTTCAATGACGGGTTGCCTCTCCAAAGGGGGTCGTCTCCCCGACGGTCGAGGCGACGGACTTCGGGAGGTGTCTCTGTATTGTCTCCGCGGGGGAGACAGGAGATGTACCTCTGTCGCTCGAGGAGGTGGAGTCTGGGGCCTCCTGTTTTAAATTTTTTCTATTTTATCAGTTTATTATATCATTTAAAAAGTTTTTATTTTTTTATTCAATAATATTGTTTATTTTTTTCTATTTTATCAATTTATTTAACTGTTATATTTTCTTCTAAGTATTTCTAATTTTCTACTTATATTTTCTTTTTCTTTAATTTTTGTATCACCTTTTGTCATAATTTTTACAATTCAATTTTTAAAATTATTTATCAATATTTATGAATGAATTGGACATTAGATTAATAAATGAAATAATAATGACAAATAAAAGAAATCTCATATTAATTTCGGATTAAAATTTTGAAATGACTAAAGTTTAAATTAAAA
Organism: Vicia faba; assembly: GCA_948472305.1. NCBI lineage: Eukaryota > Viridiplantae > Streptophyta > Magnoliopsida > Fabales > Fabaceae > Vicia > Vicia faba. Next base: position 491,410,279 of record OX451735.1, on the reverse strand, counting down.
CAAATTAAGTGTTAGGTAGTCTATGCTCTCTTGGTAAAAACAATAATAGTCTTGTTGATATTCTTATTTCTGAATTTCTTAATCCATTAAATCTTCAAGTCTACCAACTATGAGTTAAAATTATAAATTAGTGTTTTGGTAATATTGTTGAAAAATATTGATCAACAATCAACTTTATGTAATGGTACTTGATTTATAATTACATAGGTAAGAACTTATGTGCTAGAGACAAAAGTCATAACATAAAATCTCTTCAAAATATTTATATATATCTTCTAAAACTTTTATTTTCACATAATCAATTATATATTGTTGTTTCATGTGTAACTTTAAGTGTTGGGTTGAAGTTGGTTATGATGAAGGTCATGTCTCCAACAAAAATTACAACGTAGTTTATAAAGAAATCTTTCAAATTTTAAAATAGACCAATTTACATATAAATATTACTATTTATTATGATTTTTTTTTTGAATTTTCTTTTACGATGTTATTTATTTTTTATTCTTTCTTCATACCATACAATATGATCATGACTCATGTAAATATTAATTTATTTAGTTAATTATTTATTATATTATATAATTTTATTTTATATTAAGTCATCATTAATATAATTTACTTTACGCGCATCACATGGATACAATTATTAGTCTTATATATATAAATTATTAAGTCTCTTATTTATTATTTATTTTATTTAATTATTTTCTTTTATATAAATATTTAAAATTTTATTTTCAATTATTTATTAAAAAAATTAAAAATAGCCAAAACAATATGAAGAGAACGTGTATAAAGGTTTTAAAATCTTCACTTTTTTTTCAATAATTAATAATTATTCATATTTTCATTAACTCTCCCACTCATTAATTATTTAATTTTATATAAATGTTAAGGACCAAAATATTGATATATTTGTGAGTAATTTTATAGTTCTTTACACTGTATTTTGATAATTAGTAGTTTTTAGGTTGTAAATTAGTGTAAATAAACAATTATCTAGTTTATATTAGTAAATTACTTAGTTTACTTAGTTTTATGTTCATTTTGTAGGTTTTGATGTTGGTGAATGAAGCATTGGAGCTTTGAGCAAGCGTGGACCAAGAAAGATGTAAAAAAGTAAAAAAAAATTAAGATTTCATTAGGTTACCGCGCTAAGCAGATTTCACAGCGCGCCACATGACATTTTCATTTGGCAGAATGCCGTGTTTTTGGGCCCGCTAAGCGCGGTCATCCCACTTAGCGCGGTCCCCTAAAGCTGCCAAGATATTTTCGCTGGTCCCGCTTAGCGCGGTTAGCCTGTTTAGCGGGACTCACTTTTTAGGCACTTGTATAAATAATATTTTGTGATATTTTGATCATTCAAACACTTTCCAAAGACAACAAAATCGTGGATTTAGGTCAAAGAACAACTTTTCTTCATTTGTAATTCAAAATCAAAGATTTTGATCTTAAATCTTTGATACTTTCTTGTTGATGCTTCTAAGGCTCTCTTCTTTACTTGTTTATCAAACTACCATGGTTATGGGTAGTCAAATCTCTCTTTGTGTCAAGATTAGAGGTAGATAATCTTCACTTTTGTATGTATTTCTCTTAATATTTTGTATGTGAACAAGTGATGATTAATATATGGTGAAAAACTTTTTTTTATGGTGTTTGTATGATTTGGATTATTATTGAGAAATATGTTTCAACTCTTGACCTAGGTTTTCATCTATCAACAAATAATTTCTAGACATAGTTTTGTGAGTTGATATTCACTTATATCAAGCTTTTAAAGTTATCATGTTGGTAGTTACGTTGAGAAATCATCTAAGGATCAATATGATAAAACTCACATTTTGTTTTAAACATGAAACATGTTGAGAGGATATGTGATTATATTGATTGTTAATGAGTTCACATGCTTTATTAAGAAAATACGTACGAAATAGATTATCGAGCCCTAATCTTGACATGTTTTTACCAATCGTTTAAAACCAAAACTATCTTTTACAGATACTTGATACTTTTCATGAAATCAAAACTCTCCGTTACTAAAACCAAAACCAAAACCTTTTATGAATCTTAAGCTTAAAACAACTGTTACTATAGAATGGCGATAATATCACAACAATCCATGTGAAAAGGATAAAGCAAATACTTACCCTGTTAAAGTGTTTCAACAAAATGACGTTGTTACCGGGGATTGGCGTTTGATATTGCAAGTGTTACAATAGTTCTGTTGTTTTAAGTTAATTTGTTACATTATAATATCTATTGTTTTTTCACTTGTTTGTCTAATGTTTTCATACTTTTGTTTATGCGAGGAAGTGTATCTGCAAATCAACTCTTTTTTTATCCTGAAATTAAAAGGACTGCACGTAGACTTAATAGAAAGACACGAAGGAGGAGAAAGTTAGATAAGGAAATGAAAGAAAGAGATGAAGCATCTACTTTTTCACCAATTCAAAATCTAGAAGAAGTTATGGCAGATCCACCAACTTCATCTAGAGGTCCGTGCACATATAGTCCAAGACAAAATGCTCAGTTTCCTTGCCATGCTAACGTGAGGCATTCTGAGATGAAAACTGGTATCCTTCAGTTCTTGTATGCAAATCCATTCACAGGTCTAGACCATGAAGATCCTTATACTCACCTCACCAAATTCTATGAGATTGCTGGTTTTATGGGAGCTCTAGAAGCTGAAGAAGAACAAGTCTTCAAGAGATTATTCTCTCATTCTTTGGTGGGGAAGGCCAAGGATTGGTATCTTGACCAATCCACTAAAACTATGACATAGTGGAATGTTTCAGAAGAGAAATTTCTAGAAAGATTCTTTTTGAAATCTAGGTTTAAGGAGGCCAAAACCGTAATATCTGTGTTTTCTCAAGATGAGAATGAATCCCTAAATGAAGCTTGGGAGAGGTATAAGTCAATGTTGAGAAAGTGTCTGAGTCATGGTTTTGATGAGACTACGCAATTATATATTTTCCACGATGGTCTTTAACCTCAACCGAAACTATTGTTGGATGCTACAACGGGTGGTTCATTAATGTAAAAGACTTCAAAGGAGGCAATAGAAATCATTGAGAAGATGGAGAAAAATGATCATCAAGTCTAGCATGATCGAGGGACTTCACAAAGGAAACCGAGAGTTCTTGAATTAAGGACTAACGATGTCATCTTGGCTCAAAATAAATTACTTTCTCAACAAGTGGAGGAACTTACAAGGAAAATGGACAAACTTCCTCAACAAATCAAAGAGATGCAAGAAACTCTGAGCAAGCAAATTAACAAGTAGCTTCTTGTGAGTTATGTCAAGGTGATCATCAAACGGGATTTTGTATTCTAGTTGGAGAGGAAGTGAATTACATGGGAAATCAAAACCAGAATCAAGCCTATCAACTAAGACAACAAACTTATCAACATAACCAAGGTTACCAACAAAGAGGTAATCAAGGTTCAATAAGTTTGGGGACAAGATTCCGGAAATTTAAACCAACAAAATCCTTACCAAAGCAACAATCAACCTTCACAATCTCAAAGTGGAAGTTCAAAGCTAGAAGAAACTCTCACTCAATTCATGCAAATTTCGATGGCTAACCAAAAGACCAATGAGGAGGAAATCAAAAATCTTGAGAGCCAAGTTGGGCAACTTGCAAAGCAATTAGCCGAACAACAAACGAGGCCATCCTTTTCCGTAAATACTCAAACCAATTCGAATGAGCATTGCAAGGAAATTGTAACAAGGAGTGGAAGAGAAGTTGGTGGTAGAGAAGAAAATTCTAATAAGGGTGATGAGGTTGTTGAGGAGGAGTTGTAATAGAAATAGAGTTAGAAGATGAGATTGTAGTAGAAAAAAATATTGAGGAGGACTTAGTTGAAAAGGAGAAAAATGAAAAAGAGGAGATAGATAAAAAGAGAAAAAGTAAGAAGGGGAAGGAGAAATTGAATACCATTCCGGTTAAATTTTTTTTGTATCCTTATGCTCCTTCAAAGAAGGACAATGATAGGCACTATGCTCGGTTTATGGATATATTTAAGCAATTGCAAATCAATATTCCATTTTCCCAAGCTATAGAACAAATGCCTATGTATACGAAGTTCATGAGTGATATCCTTACAAAGAAGAGAAGATCTACAAACCAAGAAATAATCACTCTTGATGCAAGTCGTAGTGTGATTATTCAACAGACTCTCCCGAAGAAGAAAAGTGACCCGGGAAGGGTTACTTTGTCGGTTACAATTGGAGATGTCTATGTTGGGAATGGTTTGATTGACTTGGGTTCTAGCATAAATTTGATTCCTTTATCTATTGTGAATAGATTGGGACACATCGAGATAAAGTCAACAAAGATGACACTTCAACTAGCCGACAAATCCATTACCCGTCCTTGTGGTGTAGCTCAAGATGTGTTAGTGAATGTTGAAAATTTTTTATTCCCAATTGATTTTGTTGTGATAGAAATGGACGACGATGATGATGCCCCTTCGATTCTTGTCCTATCATTCAAGAAGACCGCAATAATGACGATTGACATCGGTGATGATTTAATAAAGGTTTGTGTTCAATATGAAGAAGTGAGTTTTAATCTCTTTAAATCAATGAAGAATTCAAATGATAAAGGAGCTTGCTTTAGAGTTGATTATATCGAAGAAGCTATTTGGGATGTTACTAGTGATGTTCATCTTTCAACACCCCTTGAGAAAACTTTGACTAATGCACTTTAAGTTCTTGATACCAATGAATAAAAAGAAATGGTAGAATGTTTGAAAGAACTTGCGACTTTAGAAGAATTTCAACCTTGAGAGGAAGAAGTTGAAATCTTGAAAAAAAGAACCAAATGAAGAGGAGTCAAAAGTTAAGTTGAAGTTTTTACCTTCACATTTGAAATATGTATTCCTTGAAAGTCGTGGAAGCAAACCGGTTATCATTAGTGGTTCATTGTCTAGAAAAGAAGAAGAAAATTGATTATGGTGTTAAAAGAAAATAAAAAAGCAATAGCTTGAGTTCTCTCCGATTTAAAGGGGATTAGTCTGGCTTATTGCATGCACAAAATTATGATGGAAGAGGATTTTAAGCCGGTAGATCAACCTCAACGTCGCTTGAATCCTACAATGAAAGAGGTTGTGAGAAAGGAAATAGTGAAATTATTGGAAGCGGGGATGATATATTTGATTCCCGATAGTACATGGGTGAGTCTGGTACACGTGATGCCAAAGAAAGGTGGAACGACCATGATAAGAAATGAGAAGAATGAATTGATTATGACAAGGACCGTAACGGGTTGGAGGATGTATTTTCTTACCAGAGGATTAATCAAGCAACTAGGAAATATCACTTCCCTCTTCCTTTTATGGATCAAATGCTCGAAAGGTTATCGGGTTAAGAGTTATATTCTTTTTTAGATAGGTATTCCAGGTATAACCAAATTATGGTTAATCCAGAAGACCATGAGAAAACGACTTTTACTTGTCCGTTTGGAATTTTTGTGTATAGGAGGATGCCATTTGGTTTGTGAAATGCACCGCCACTTTTCAAAGGTGTATGCAAGCCATATTTTCCAATCTTATTGAGAAGACTATGTAAGTTTTCATGGACGACTTCTTCGTTTTCGGGGCATCTTTTGATCTATGTTTGAAAATTTTGGATATCATTTTGAAGAGGTGTGTGGACACCAACTTAGTTCTTAATTGGGAGAAATGTAACTTCATGGTTACTGAGGGAATTGTTCTTGGTCACAAAATTTCATCTAAGGGACTTGAAGTTGACAAAGCCAAAGTGGAGGTTATTGAGAAGTTACCAGATCTGAAGTTTTTTAGGTCATGCGGGCTTCTACTGAAGATTTATCAAAGACTTTTCCAAAATTGCAAAGCCATTGAGAAACTTGCTCAACAAAGATAAGTCTTTTATTTTTTATGATGCTTGTTTGATAGCTTTTAATGACTTGAAACAAAGTTTGATAACTGCACCAATAATTGTAGTACCAAATTGGAAAATTGATTTTGAACTAATGTGTGATGTTAGCGATTATGCTGTTGGTGCGATTCTTGGTCAAAGAAAAGGAAAAAATTTGCATGCTATACATTATGCTAGCAAGGTTCTTAATGAGGCACAAATTAATTATGCCGCATCTGAAAAATAATTGTCAGCTATAGTGTATGCATTGGAAAAATTTAGGTCGTATTTAATTGGTTCAAAATTTGTTGTTTACACTGACCATGCAACTTTGAAGTATTTGCTTACAAAAATGTATTCCAAGAAAAGGCTCGTTAGGTGGATCTTGTTGTTGTAAGAGTTCGACTGGAAATTCGAGACAAAAAGGGGATGGAAAATTTGGTAGCGGATCACTTGTCAAGTTTGGTGAACAATGAGATAACAGGAAAAGAGAAAGAAGTGGAAGAGTCATTTCCGGATGAGCAATTAATGATGGTTCAAGTTAGACTGTGGTTTATAGATTTTGAAAATCACAAGGCATCCACACTGGTATCAGAAGATCTAACTTGGGATCAAAAGAGGAAATTCTTGGCGGATGCGAAATTCTATGTTTGGGATGAGCCTTATCTTTTTAGGCTTGGAAGTGATAATCTGTTAAGAAGGTGTGTGTCATTGGAGGAGTATAAAAGTATACTTTGGCATTGTCACAATTCTCCGTATGTAGATCATTTTAACAGTTTGACGACAACAAAAGTCCTTCAATCAAGCTTTTATTGGTCGTCTTTGTTTAAAGATGCATATTTGCACGCTAAGAATTGTGATAAATGCCAAAGAAGTGGAGGAATCGGTAAACGAGATGAAATGTCTTTGAATAGAATGATGGAAGTGGAAGTTTTTTATTGTTGAGGCATCGATTTTCGTTGGACCATTTCCTCCGTCTTTTTCGAATGAGTATATTCTTATTGTGGTGGATTACGTTTCTAAGTGGGTGGAAGTGATAGCTTGTCAAAAAGCGGATGGCAAAACAGTAATTAAATTTTTGAAGAAAGACATTTTTCCTATTTTGGCACACCGCGAGTGTTAATCAATGATAGGGGATCACACTTTTGTAATGCACCTCTTGAAAAAGTATTATAAAATTATGGTGTAAAGCATAAAGTGGCGATTGTATACCACCCGCAAGCAAATGGTCAAGCATAGGTTTCAAATAGGGAAGTAAAAAGAATTTTGGAAAAATTTGTGTCAAGTTCGCGAAAGGATTGTTCTCTTAAGCTAGATGAGGCTTTGTGAGTGTATCGTACCGCTTATAAGGCTCTGATTGGTTTGACATCATTTCAAATGGTCTATGGAAAAACCTGTCATCTTCCGGTTGAGATAGAACACAAGGCTCTTTGGGTTTTGAAAATTTTAAACTTTGATTCTAACTTGGCTGGAGAAAAGAGAAAAATACAATTGCAGGGTTTAGAGGAAATGCTCAATGATGCTTACCATTCCAATAAACTGTACAAGGAAAAGGTCAAATTCTACCATGACAAGAAAATCCGTCAAAAAGATTTCCAAGTTGGCCAAATGATGCTTCTTTTCACTTCGCGGTTAAAGATTTTTCTGGGAAAATTGAAGTCCAAATGGTCGGGTCTATTCTTGATTAAGGAGGTGAAAGATTATGGAGCAATTGTGTTAGAGGATCCAATCTCAAAAGAGATTTGGACAATGAATGGTCAAAGGTTGAAAATCTATCTTGGAGGAGAAGTGAATCGGGAAACAAGCGTTGTTCGTCTTGGTGATCTTTGAAGTCACCATTGATAGTCGAGCTAAAACGACGTTAAACAAAGCGCTTGTTGGGAGGCACCCCAACATTGTAAGTATTCTTGTTTTTACTGTTTCTATTATGTTTGAGAAAATCGGGAATCGAAACTGAAGAATAGAACCTACTGTATGTTTTGTTTTTGCATAATTTTCTGTTGCCTCTAAGCAGCATGAAACGCGCTTAGTGCAGCTAGGGTAAAACACCCATATTTTCATCACATTTTCAAACTTTGTCAAGCCTTTGCTTTCTCTCTCGAGCACTTCCTCTATTGTTGAGATTTCAAATTTTATCTCTTTTCATTGTGCTATCTTTGCTTACCTCTTCCAACAACTCATCAAGGTAAATTTCAAATTTGGTTAATTTTTGTTTTGAACATAGTTTTAGGGTTGCATTTGAATAGTTTTATGTTGCTCCGCCTTAGGGTAAGAATGTATGCAATGTTCTTGTTGAAATTGTATAGTTAGGTTAGAATTTTGAATGTTAGGTTTGAAGTTGATGTAAATTTCATAATTAGGTTGGATAGAGTCTTGTTTTCATTATTAATATGTGAACCCCACTGTGTTAGAATGGAAATATGGGTGTGGGTGTTGATGTTTTGCAGGTTCTGCTATGGCAGAACAAAACCGAGTTTCTGTGTTTTCACGGGCGCGCTAAGCAGCCTCAATCCGGCTTAGCACGGTCGTGTGCAATTTGAATTTTTTATATTTTAATTTCTGCTTTTTTCTGGTAGTTAGTGGGGTATTTATCATGATTATGGGGAATTTTTGAGAATTTTCTAGAGCATATTTGATGGTGTTTGCTTTTTTTTATTTTCTTTTGTACATATGATTTCTAGAACAAATCATGGCAAGAGGTCTCGTTACACTGCTGGATCATCATCATGTTCACAATAGGGTCCATAAGCAGAACATGTGGAGTTAGACAACACCAGATTCATTGGCCCCCTACAACAAGCTCGTTTCAAAAACTTGACTGAGAGAAAAATATGGCCTGAAAAGATTTTAACTCTAAATCCACAAGGGCACTATAGGTACTTTGTGGAGAATATACAAAAGTGAAAATGGGATACCTTGTTGACTCCCCCCACCGAGCTTAATTATGATCTGGTCCATGAATTCTACACTAACACATTGTCGGTTAAAGGTATTTGTTACACCTTTTGTTCCTTTATCTAGAGGAGAGTTGTTTCATTCACAAGAGATGCAATTAGTCAATACTTGGGAAATCCTCTCACTCTCAAAGGGGTGAAATTTGTGCTTATCAAAAGAGGGTTCCAAGTAAGAAGTGGAAATTGGATTTGGTTGGTGAGACCTTGGCTCTTACACCAAACCATGGTTTTTTCTCAACGCTTCAAACTAGCCTGTTCACTTTAAAAGAGGTCATATGAATACAAAGGCGCAGTTATTTATGACTCTATTGCTTTACAACATCAAGCCTAAAAGTCACACTTCTAAAGTTTTGATTGGTACTGCGTGTTTTTTGTACTTCTTGATTAAGGGGTGGCAAATTGATGTTGCTTAGATCATTTCAAATAAGATTCGAAATATAGAAATCAGTGTCCATACGCTTGGTAATAAGGTTCCAATGACTATTGGATTCCCGGGCCTTATTATGGGGCTTTGTAGGCAGGCGGGGGTTGAAATTCCTAGTGTAGCAACCAAGGTGATAAGTAGCATTGTGAATGAGGACTGTGTTTTGTGGCATTGTATTCCAAAACTGAGTGGCCAGAGAGCCCCTCAACCATAGGCACATGCTCCTCCAGCTGGCCCGAGTAGGTTTAATGAGCAACAAGCATGTCTTTATAAATGACAGATGATGGAGGCCCAGATGAGAGCCTCTTTCTTCCTTCATGATTCTATGCAGATGTTGTATCATCATCAGTCTGCACCTGAGGAGGTTCCGTCTTTTCCGACTCGGGAGGAGTTTGCAGCTTATGCTAATTACCCAGAGGACATGCCATTTTTCCAAGAAGGGGCAGTAGCAGGTAATGCTGGTAGTGATGATGAGAAGGAAGCTGAAGATGCTGTAGAGAGCGGTGATGAGATGAGAAGTTGACTTAATGATGGGTTTGGTTTGGTTGCTAGTATTATTTTTATGTTTTTCTTTATTTAGTGTTATGCTTTTAATTTTCAAACAATATTTATGTTTTGTTATTCCATCCTTTATAGGATGATGATTTTGATGTATAGATATGTTGGGCATCATTCACTTTGGTGGTGTTTTAAGACATATGCTTTTGAGTAATTTAGTTAATTTTATAAGTATTGTTGCAAAAACATTTTGTTGTTTGTCCTTGTTTTTGGTTTAAGATGCTCAAAGAAGCAAGATGTGAATGATTTCAATAAGTGTGTTGTCAATAGAAAGAAATGTGATGATGATGATATGAATCTTGTTGTGATGCACGAAAAAGGTACATTGTAATTGTTTTATAGAATGTTAGTATGCTTATGAACTTTGTGCTTTATGCAAAAAAATCATGTAGTGAATCATTTTTCAATTATGTTCATGTTTGAATCATTAGTACAAAACCATAAAAGTGAGTGAATTTCCATTGTTCACCAAATTGAGTTGATTTCTAGTAATTGTTCTTTTAGCTCGTATGATTCATGTTAAATCTTTCATTCATTTTGATATCTTGGAAATAAAGAAGTGATCAAGGCATTGTTTTTGTAAATGAGAAAAACCACCAATTCCGAAAAAGGCTTCATTCAACCTTGATAGCGTGTGCGCATTTGTGAACCCTTTTGAGCCTAATTTTTTTTGGAATAAATTAATCAAAAGTCCAACAATTATTAAGTATGCCACTTAGTGATTTTGTTGTTGATCATAGAGAAATTCAAAATTGATTCATTCTAAAATTTTCTTGTTTGTAAACACTTGACCCAATTGTGTAATTAACCTTGAATGAAGAACATTGTCTTGTCTAAATTGAAAGAAATGTTGAAAGTTAGGTAGAATGGTTTCAGTTGAGAAAAGAAAGAAATAATTTATGGCACAATGCATATTTTGAGAAAATTACAAAAAGCAAAAGAAAAAAAAAGTAGTTGAAAAGAAAAGAAAAGCAAAGAAAAGAAAGAATCAAGAATAGAAATGAAAGATTTCACTGTGAGAAAAGAAATCGAAGGATAGAAAAGAAATTAAGGATTGAGCAAGAATGAATGTTGTGCAAATTGAAATGCTCTTCGGAATCTTTACCCATTTTTTGTTTCAATGACCTTATATATTATCCTTTGTTTTTAACCTAAGCCAAGTTACATCCTATAAAATCCCTTTAGTGATCTTTGTTTCCTTGATGTCTTTTAGGTTTCTTGAGATGAACGAATGAATTGTTCTGGATGTTAACACAATTATTAGTGATAGTGTTTTGTCCATTGTAAATAATGTATATAAATTATGTTTTGTTGATTGAGAGTAGGTGATTCAAGTATGAATATATTGTTGCTTATGTCGCATTGTTGATGTTTTGTGTTTAGAACTTAATTCATAACCATGTTTGATTCTGAGAAAGCATTTGGCGGTTACTCTTGTGCGCATATCTGTGAGTTTGAACCATCCATTTCTATTGTACTACCTTGTCTAAATATTCATCTTGTTTCTTGTTGAGTTTTATCTTTGTTCGAGGACAAACAAAGAAGCAAGTTGAAGATAGTTGTTAACGACCAAAATATTGATATATTTGTGGATAGTTTTGTGATCCTTTGCACTCTATTTTGATAATTAGTATTGTTTAGATTGTAAATTAGTATAAATAAGAAATTATCTAGTTTATGTTAGAAAATTACTTAGTTTACTTATTTTTATGCTCATTTTGGAGGTTTTGATGTTGGTGAATGAAGCATTAGAGCTTTGAGAAAGCTTGGACCAAGAATGATGTAAAAAAAGTCAAATTTTTGAAGATTTCATTAGGCTACCGTGCTAAGTGGATCTCACAGCGCGCTATGCAACATTTTCATTTGGCAAAATGCCATGTTTTTGGACCCGCTAAGCGCGATGCCCTAAAGCTGCCAAGATATTTTCACTGGTCATGCTTAGCGCGATGCCCTAAAGCTGCCAAGATATTTTCACTGGTCATGCTTAGCGCGGTCAATTCGCTTAGCGGGACTCACTTTTTAGGCACTTGTATAAGTAGGATTTTATGTTATTTTGATCATTCTAACACTTTCAAAAGACACCAAAATCGTGGATTTAGGTCAAAGAACAACTTTTCTTTATTTGTAACTCAAAATCAAAGATTTTGATCTTAAATCTTTGATACTTTCTTTTTTATGCTTCTAAGGCTCTCTTCTTTACTTGTTCATCAAGCTACCATAGTTATGTGTAGCTAAATCTCTATGTGTCAAGATTAGAGGTAGATAATCTTCACATTTGTATGCATTTCTCTTAATATTTTGTATGTGAACAAGTGATGATTAATATATGATGAAAAACTTTGTTTTTATGGTATTTGTATGATTTGGATCAATATTGAGAAATATATTTCAACTCTTGACCTAAGTTTTCATCTATCAACAAACAATTTCTAGACATAACTTTCAGAGTTGATATTCGCCTATATCAAGCTTTTAAAGTTATCATATTGATAGTTAGGTTAAGAGATCATCTAAGGATCAATATGATAAAACTCATAATTTGTTTTAGACATGAAACATGTTGAGAGGATGTGTGATTATATTGATTGTTAATGAGTTCGCATGCTTTATTATGAAAATACGTATGAAATAGATTATTGAGCCCTAATATTGACATACTTTTACCAATTGTTTAAAATCAAAACTCTCTTTTACCGATACTTGATACTTTTCATGAAATCAAAACTTTCTGTTACTAAAGCCAAAACCAAAACCTTTAATGAATCTTAAGCTTAAAACAATTGTTAATTATAGAACGACGGTAATATCACATCAATCCCTATGAAAACGATAAAGCAAATATTTACTCTATAATAGTGTTTCAACAATAAACAATTATTAAATCCTTATATATATATATATATATATATATATATATATATATATATATATATATATATATATATATATATATATATATATATATATATATATATATATATATATATATATATATATATATATATATCTTCAAAATTGATGATAATTTTGTAATTTATTTCTTTTATTTATTTATTATATATTTTATTTAATTATTTTATTTTATATAAACATTTAAAATTTTACTTCTAATTATTTATTAAAAACCTTAAAAATAGTCACACACAAAATTTAAAGGGAACATAAGGTTTGAAAATGACTCTTTTCACTTTCTATAGTTGATAACGTTGTATCGTACTTCATATTTTTCCGTTCTATTTATAATAGTGAAATTTATTTATATTAACATTTTAATATAGATTTATTTTACTTATTTAAAAAATATATATAATAATTTATTTTAAAATTATTTGTATTTTTTAAAATAGTAAATATTTTTCCAGTTTCATATTTTTTCTAATACCACTTGATTTTGAATAAATAATATAGCATAATTGGTAAACAAAACATGTATAAGGGATTTAAGTATAAGGTTGTTAGTTCAAGTCCTCTGACATAGCTTTTGCTATTTATTTTCTTTTTTTGTATTTTTTCAATAAAAAATCATTTTTTGATTATTTTATTATTATTTTCATTTTCTATTTTAAGAGTATTTTAAAATTATTTTTTTATTTTTTTAAATAATTGATTTTATGCACTTAATAGTCCAGATGTAAAAAATAATTGAAATCTTTCAAAATTAATTTTTATTAATCCTGAATCAGTCACGATATTGGAAAAAGTTATAAAAGTGTCTAAGTTTATAGTCATGTCCTCCAAGTTTCATCAAGTCCCAATTTATATAAATCTTACCAAAAATAGATCAATCACGCTTAATTTTTGACCCATTGTCACACTATAAGAAGCTCTTTATTTCATAGTTTTGATCATCAACAATCATCCACAGTTTCACAATTTCACACACATCGACGACATTCACACTTCTATCAACAATTTTTCAACTTTCTCCACACATTTCTTTCAAAATCCATTTTTTTTTAATTTCTATTTTTTGATCAATGATTAAAATATGAGGTCACACTTTTATTTTCAATTCCTTTTAAATTATTTATTTTTCTCAACCAAATGATGAATGCTTTGATAGTTGTTCTTTTTTAAAAACTATATTATTTTATTAATGATTATTTTTAGAGGCCAATTCCAAAACTTATTCATTACACACGGTTCACACACGATTTTTTTTACAACTTCACTAACCTTGCATTTTCCCATTCGCATACACTAGATAATGACTTTTTGCACCAAATCTTATCCATCATGTACATTCATTCACAAGTCCTTTACTTAGTCACACACAAGAAAACCCTTGTCAAAACACTCATAAAAAAAATCTCTTTTCTAAAGTAAAACCTTGCCAACACAATTTCTCCTTTTTTATCCTGCCATGTTTTTACAGTAATGCAACAGACCATAACTAACCATCACCATTCATCACACAACTCTTCACAAAACCAAGTTTCAGAAACCTTTCAATTTTCAAACAAAAATACATCACCACCTGTATCAAACCATTCAATCCAAAACCATAAACACAAACCAGATTCAAACCTGTGAGCAAGTTTTTCAAACACATAGTCACAACCAATTGCACTATAACCATACACCAAGTCCACTTTAAATTTAGCATGTATTACTGAGAAAGAATAGCATGTGAAATTGAGACAACTTGATTGATTATTTGGTATGAAAAATGGGGGCTCCTTTATAAAATAACACCTCAGTTGCAGTTTTTTTAAGTATTCTTTTTCTTTTTATTACATTTAGAATTAAATAGATATTAGGTTAATATCTACACTTTGGGTTGGCCTAAAGCCAAAAACTTTCCTATTTATACCACTACATATTTCATATACACCCATTTAGTGTATTTAATTTGATTTAATTCCATGTAATTTAGTTAAATTAAGTTATTTCGTTTAATTTACTTTATTTAATCTATTTTGGGTTGGTTAATGAATTTAGTCCTTTATTTATTTTAAGTTTTCTAACTTAATTATCATCTTTAGAAAATATCTAAAAAATATCAATTCAAATTTTTTTTTTATGTACATAACATCAAATATTTTTCACAATTAAATTAATTCAAAACTTTTACAAATAAAATGATTCCACATCCTCGAATAATAATAAGTTTTAACGCCCTACCGATTAATTATTCAAACCAAAATATTAAAATTGACAAATAAATTAAATCAATTTCCTCGCCTAGTACGATCAAATTTCAATAAGGATCAACTCCTTATCAACCAAAATCAACTTTTTCGCCTAAAGCGATCGAATTTTAATAGGGATCAACTCCTTATCAACCAAATCAATTACTTTGCTCCACGGGATTTAATTTCAATGAAGATTAACTCTTCTTTAACCGATTAAAACCTAACCTAAAATATACATTTTCTCATTTTTACCCTCATATAGATATTTTACTGATTAAATAAATAAGTAAAGTAGAATAAACAAGCAAGAATAAACAAACACCTAGTAAATCCTAAGACTAAAGAAGATTCCCGTTGAGTACAATAGAGGTGAGGGGTGCATAACACCTTTCCCTTGCTTAGCCGACTTCCGAGTCCTAGACTTTATAACAAAGACCGTCTTATCCATGCGATTAGGGTTTTTCCATTAGTTTCATGTCCTTAGGACAAATAAATGATGGTGACGACTTCATTGAATTTTTCTAGCCGCGACAAAGTGAGATATCTTTGTTATGGAGGGATCATTGGTTGGAAGGAGGGGTGTTGATGGATAGATTTCAGAGGTTTTTTGAGTTGTCGGAGTATAAGGAAGCATCAGTAGCAGAGATGTTTTCTTTAGGGTGATGAGTGGGAGGAGATACTTGGAGTTAGCGTAGGAGGTTGTTTGTGTGGGAGGAAGAGTTGATGGGGAAATGCATTCGATTATCGGAGTATGTGGTTTTGCAGGAGTCGATGGTAGATTCTTGAGTTTGGCGTCTCCATTCCTCTAATCGTTATAATGTTAGCAATGTTTACCATTTGTTGACTAAGAAGGAGGATGGTAAGTTATTTTGTGGTTTTCAGGTTTGGTGGTCTAAAGCGGTACCTCTTAAGATAAATCTTTTTCTTTAGTGGTTATTTTGTAATAGATTACCGACTACGGACAATTTGGTTAGGCGTAATATTTTATCAGTTGAGAATCAGACCTGTCCTAATCATTGTAATTAGATTAAGAATAGGGATCATATTTTTATCAGATGTCCTCATTTTGGTAAAGTTTGGTTGATACTTTCTAGGTGGCTAGAGTTCATATCGGTTTTCCAGAGTCAATGCAGGGATTATCATGATCAATTTGTAGCTTTGAGAAGGGGTTAAGGATTGTCGTATTGTTTTGTATGTCATTTAGATAGTTGTTGTGTGGGTTATTTGAAAAGCGCATAATCAGAGGATTTTTCCAGAATTTGAGTTTGTCGATGATGTCCATCTGTGAAAAGGTAAGGCTTCAATTGTATTGTTGGTTGAAAGCTTATTTTGTGGGTTGAAATGGTGGATTACCACATTTGAAGGAGTAATCATATGTAATATATTTTGATTAGTTTCGTTTAGTATGCTATGTTGTTGGTTTTTTGGTGTTCTTTCCGTGTTTCGAACCAGTTTGGTGTTGTAATAACTTTTCGAAGTCTTTTAAGTACCCTTGTGCTTAAAGGATTTTTTTGATGTTAATATATCTTTTTAGCTTCTTAAGAAAAAAACTCCAATCCATATTAAATTGAGGGCAATTTTGTAATTTACTTATTTATTATTTATTTTATTTAATTATTTTATTTAATTATTTTATTTAATTATTTTATTTAATTATTTTATTTTATATAAACGTTTATAATTTTATTTCCAATTATTTATTTAAAAAAACGAAAATAGCCAAAAAAAATATGAAGGAAACATGTATAAGGGTGTCTTTGTTTCATGGTTGAAAATTTTATTCCTATTCCTAGAATTATTATTCTTGGGAATATTATTCCAATCCATGTGTTTGGTAAGAATTTAGATTCCTAAGAATAATTATAAAATTTGTTTAATTTTAAATTATAAAAAAATAAAAAACAATAGTAAATAGGAGTGATAGTAGAAAATTAGAGTTAGTTGAATTTATTCTCATGAGAATGTTTTATTTCCACCCTTTATGCCTTGGAATAAGAATAGAGAATCCACGAATAATTAATATTCCTTGGAATAAAAAATTCCTTAGAATAATTTTTTAAAACTTGAATCAAATATGAGAATATTACATTCTCATTATCACATTTTCAGGAATAATTTTTATAACCTTGAAACAAATACACTATAATGGTTTGAAAATGACCCCCTTCACTTTCTTTCTTTAATTAACTCCTATCCACATTTTCATTAACTCCCCCTACTTATTAATTATTTTATTTTATATAAACATTTATAATTTTACTTCCAATTATTCATTAAATAAACATAAAAAAATAGTCAAAAAAAAAATGAAGGAAACTTGTGTATAAGGGTTTGAAAATGGCTCTCTTCACTTTCTTTCTATAATTAACTCCTATCCATATTTTCATTAACTCTCCCCATTCACTCTGTTAACTTTCGTTATTCTTCCTTAACCACATTATTAATAATCTCACATTTTTTCTATGAGGCGTTTGTTGTATGGATTGTGAGTTTATTTTTAGAAATATAGATTGAAATATTTTTTATGTCAATATTTGTTTTAAGTTATAAAAAATTATGTTTAGGAATTTCTTATTTTCAGAAACTTATTTTACACATAGTTTTATCATTTTCTATTTTTATGTTATAGAGTGAGAATATTTTATTCTCATAGAAATAAAAATTAACAACTTATAACTTCTCAATTATCAAATATTTTAATTCATTTATTAATTTTTTAAAATTTAAAATAAATATGTTTTATAAATATTCCTAGGAAATAAAACTACTCATCAAACATATAAATAAAAATAATATTCTCAATAATAATATTTTCAAAAATAACATTCTTAAAATTAAAATTTTTATTCCTTAAAACAAACACACTCTATTATAACCATTTTATTAATCGTTCTTCCCCCAAGAAATGTAAAAGAATACATTTTGGGAATTTTTTTTTCAAATAATCACATTTTCAAAAAATTTACCAAACTAACCACTTTTTCAAACAAAAAAAATTCGCCACACAGAAGAGTAGCCGCTCTGTGTGGCACATGCATGCTTTTTAGAGAGGAGGTGCCATCTTCTTTGACTTGACAGTGTTATTTATTATTATTTTTTAAATAAAAATAAAAGTAACTAAAAATATTTTATATTAATATTTTATATTACATAACGCATGAATACATTTTTTTTTGGACGACCCCTCAACCTAAGCGGGTCCTAGTATGACATAAGTGGTAGTTGTTGAAGAGATCGGTGCCCATTTTTTTTGACATTTTTTTTTGAGTTCGCCACATATTTTTTTCAGGATCATACATTTCATCGATCATTTCGCCCCACTGTGCTGTGCTTCCAAAGAGATCGGTGCCCATGTTGTTGAAGTTTGGTCTTGTTGGTTGGGATATGTGTGGGTGGGGTGGTTGATAGTATTGAGATGTTGAATCGAGATGGAAACGAAGCAACGGTTCTTGTGGTGTATGAAATCCGTATGATGGTTGGGTACTTCGATGGTGTGATGTTTGACTATATGTAGGTTGGATGGTATGGTAGGAAGGAGATGTATTGTGATATGGTGGGAGAACTGACTTGGTTGTTTTGCATTTGATCGCAATTGTGCGGATAGCAAGAGTCGCCACCGACTTTTCTTTTATCCAAAAGGAAAGGCTGAAAAGAACAGGAAAAACCTTTAGAGATGTTTTCTTGAGTCCGTGGGATAGATTGTGAAAAGGGAAGGTGTTAGCACCCTTTTCATCCATGGTTTTCCATGGGCTCTTAGTTACTCGCTAGATCACTTGCTTTTGTTTGAATGTGTTTGTGGTGTGGGTTTTGAAAGTATTTTGAAAATGTAAATGTAATGGTTCTCGTTTCTATAAGAAAGCGTACAAAGTGTTGTTTCAAAAATAGTTCAAAGATGTGATTGTGGAATGTGTTTTTGAAAGGGATTTTGAAAATGTGTCTTCTTTGTAATGTCTCTCGTTTCTATAGGAATGTGTACAAAGTGTTTGTATTTTGAAAATGTTTCAAGATGAAAGTGTTGGTGTAAAAAAATGTTTTTGTTGTGAGCAAGCGAGCAACTAGGAGAAAATCTACCTACTCAAAAGGTATTAGATGTTCTTTTCCTCCTCCTTTAGATGTTGCTATCTTACCATTATTTTGGTAAGAAGCTCCATCGTTGGATGTGAAGGGACGAGCGTGGGACGTTTGTATAGTCATAGAAGGCAACCCATGGAATGTTTTTAGCAATATCGTTTTAGGGACTAGATCGTTTATCGAAGGCAACATTGAGGGTCATCGAGGGACTACGGTCTTTTTTTTATCGAAGGGTCTTTGCTAAAACGTCCATGTTCGAGGGACATGACTATTTCGAAAGGCAACAAGTGAGATTACCCTAACGGTGTTAGTGTGCAAAGTGTGTTTGATTGCATGCATTTTGTCTTGTATTTGAAAGGTTATCTATTTGTTGATTTTAATCTTGCCATACACCCTAATTACTAGCAATATATGAAAGCAAGTAAAATGCAGAAAATAAAATCCTAAGCTATTACATCACTTTATGGGGATGGGGGTACAAATTTACAATGGGGATGAAGTGGAAATTGAAATATTACAACCATATCGAATAATAATGAAAACAATGTAAAAACAGTGTAAAATAAAAGGAAAAATGTATTTTGAACTACTATGTGTCGACCCATGTTGCTATGCATCGACACATAGCTTTTCCTTGCCCCTGTAAAATCTGACCAAACTCAGTATAAGTCGATGCATACTGAGATGTGTCGACTCATACTTCTTGTATCAATGCAAAACGTGTATGTGTCGACCCAAACATCTTTCACGCTTCTGTTTTGGAGATTTTTTACAGTATGAGTCGATGCATAAGGCTATGTGTCGACTCATACTCTGTTTTCCACCTAGAAAGGGTCGACGCATGTGGGTACGTGTCGACTCATCCTGCATTTTTTTGCCTTAAACATGGTTTTTCTTGTCTGTACAGGTTAGTTTACAGCATATGATGGATAAACATAAACAACAAATGATTTGATAAGCCTAAACAATAAGTAAATAACCAGTTCAAAAGGATCATAAAATGCTACATCTCATCTTCCAAAAAATTATCAATGATGTGTGAAAAGATATCAAGTCAATAAGACTTACCTTTGGGCTGCACTGATTGTTTTAAATCTGAATGCTTTTCCAAATGCTGTGATGGCCCTAATGAATCTTCAGAAAGCTGCTCCGGACTGTTGAAACTAAGTTAGAGTATACTGTAATGTTTTTTGGTGTTTTGAGGGTGAAAATGATAGCACTACAAGGACTGTTTTTATGTTTGGACAATCTTTGTATGGGATGAGGTGTTTGGTTTATAGGAGAGTTTGTATGGTGAAGTAATGGGTTGGGGTCTTGTTTTGAATAAGAACATAACTAGTTTGAAAATGAGTGAGTCAAGGTTACAAAGGATACTGTTTTTTCTGCTCAACAAAACTCTATATTCTCTCTCTCAATCTTGCTCTTCCTCAAAAAATCTCCTTTGTGTCTTATGAGACTGCTCTTTTTGTAGACCCTTGACTGAGGTTTAGGGGGGAAACCAAATAAGTTATTTGAATTATTTTTTCCTACTGTTTTGATACTTTCTTCACACAAATTTCTTTTTCCATTTTAGTGCAATCTTGGGGTTGTTATGATGCAGGTTTGGGCAGACTGCATAGAGTAGTTTTGGACTGTATAGGACATCATATGTATACTTGTGGTGCAACATAGCACAATGTTTCTTGTAGGGCAGCAATGGAGCAGGTTTTGGGGTGTTGTAGAAATTTAGCATAACACACTTTGTTCAACTTGGACAGTATAATTTGTAGCATGACACAAATTTGGTCTTGTGGAACATTTTATACACATTATGTCAAGGGTAAAAAATACTGTGGCAAGGTTTTTTTGAGAAAATTCAAACAAGACATAGTATTAGAATTTTTAATTTTGTAAAAATGCCACTTTGTAATAACTTGAATTACTTGCATCATCTTGAATTATTTGGAATTGTAGTAAACGATGTCATGAAGTAAATGAGATTAACCAAGTATAGAAAATACTTAGAAAAATTTCAAAGTCTTGCAAAGTTGGATTTTGATTCTCTTGATTTTTGATGATCAAATTTCATATTTTTGGATGTCTTGACATAATGTGATTTTTGGGACTCAAATTTGGTCAAAAAAGTCAAAGTTTGACTTTTTAAGTCCAGTTGACTTTTTCCAACTGAAACTCCGATGTTGCTCATTTTGCCCCCTTTTGACAATTTAAATGATTCTTCTTAGAAAATTGTGATCTGAGGCTTAAAACTTGACTGAAGTAAATCTAAGAGCCCTTGAGACATGAGAGGGCAAATTTTGGGGTACAACAGCTGCCTCTGTTCAATCTTCTTAAACCTGAAGAGTTAGAATGGCGAACCTACCATTCGTGACTTGAAGGTGGAAGATGATTGAACACTAGAGTGCCCAGAAATTTGCACTCGATGATGTGGCGGTTGATTGTACAGGGAATGGGCTTAAAAGATGCCATTTGGAGAAATGATGAAGAATTATCGGAGATGGGCTTGTAGATGCCATCCAGAAAAGATTTGTTGCGTAAGGGATTCCTTGGCGAGAAATCATGTTCCTACTGTCGAGGAAGACTTCACCGGGGAATGTTAGTTCATGTCCTGGGAAGTAAAGTCCATGAGCTTTGGTTGTCCATTACTCCACTGGGGAATTAACTCCTGATTGAGGGATTGAAAGTAGAATGTACGCCCGGTCAAGGTCCAGGTTATACAGTAACTCGCTGGGGAAATGTAAAATCGATCGTATCTGATCGGGTTCAGGCCTCTCAGTGTTGTACCCTGTTGTCTGGAGATAAGAAGGAACCCGGATAGTAGGGTTACGTCGAAATGAAAGCCTGGGTAGTAGGGCCTGTGAGAAGGAACCTGGATAGTAGGGTTACTTCGAAATGAAAGCCTGGGTAGTAGGTCTTTTGAAAAGGAACCTGGATAGTAGGGTTACTTCGAAATGAAATCCTGGGTAGTAGGGCTTGTGGGAAGGAACATGGATAGTAGGGTTACTTCGAAATGAAATCCTGGGTAGTAGGGCTTGTGGGAAGGAACCTGGATAGTAGGGTTACTTCGAAATGAAAGTCTGGGTAGTAGGGCTTGTGGGAAGGAACCTGGATAGTAAGGTTACTTTGAGATGAAAGCCTGGGTAGTAGGGCTTGTGGGAAGGAACCTGGATAGTAAGGTTACTTTGAGATGAAAGCCTGGGTAGTAGGGCTTGTGGGAAGGAACCTGGATAGTAAGGTTACTTTGAGATGAAAGCCTGTGTAGTAGGGCTCGTGGGAAGGAACCTGGATAGTAAGGTTACTTTGGAATGAAAGCCTGGGTAGTAGGGCTTGTGAGAAGGAACCTGGATAGTAAGGTTACTTTGAAATGAAAGCCTGGGTAGTAGGGCTTGTGGGAAGGAACCTGGATAGTAAGGTTACTTTAAAATGAAAACCTGGGTAGTAGGCTTGTGGGAAGGAACCTGGATAGTAAGGTTACTTTGTTTGATCATGTAGATTAGTTGACCCGTTTGATTTCAGGAACTGATTTTCCTTTGGTTGCCTGCAGATATGACATGTATAACTACTGGAATGGTTGGTGATAACTGTCTTTCCTGAAAAGATAACAGGGTTAGTTATATGTGATGCATGGAATGCGTTGTGAGATGATGTTCTCAAAATAAACAAGATTATGTTGTATGTGATATGTATGTGCATGTTATGTTGTATGAGCATGTTAGATGTGACATATTCGAGGCTGGGAAAATAACTCCCTGACTGCTGCTGGAGAAAATAGAATTTATTGACTGTTGTAGAGAAACATGGATCTTCTACTTCCGTTGGAGATGACAAATGAAAGTGACTGTACTTTATGTATGTTTGAGAATAACTCGGCGGGGAACAACTTGGAAGGAAGAAATACGATGTTGGTAAACCTGCTGATCTAGAGGAAATAAACTCAGCTGGGGATGAGATTTACTGACTCACCCGTGATTATGAACCTCAGCTGGGGATAGTGAATGGAAATGATTGTGCCAGAGATTTATTCCTCTGCTGTTTGTGAATATTTTGCCAAGGGGAGATCCTGTATGAGAGTAACTCTGCGGGAGGAATGACTCTGTTGGAAGGTGGACTTCCGTAGCTGAAGTAATAAGCTCTGTTGGGGATTGAGCTCCTGTATCCATAGAAATAAACTCCGCTTGGGGAGTTAGAAATTTTATGATGATCCGCTCACGATTATGAAGTTCGACTGGGGGACAAAGGTGTTAGGTTTCTGGACGACCCTGGCTAGGGAGATTACTTCCCGTTCTGAGAGAGCTGATATCAAGGCTTTGATTACCTCTACTCTGTGGGGAATACAAATGTTACAAGGTCACATGTATTGATGACTGTGCTCCAAAGCTGTCTCTGCCCTGGTAGCTGCTGGACATGGTAACTGCCAGATTTGACATTCTAGTTTTTCGTCCCTGTTTCTTAAATTATGAGCAATTGTCTTTATTTCCTTATGCAAATATTTGTGAACGGAAATCATGCATATGTCAAGAATAAATCATTGGACGTTCTTCCAAAAACAAAACAAAAACGAAAACAAATAGTTTTGTAAAATGACTTGTATTAATTGTTGAAGTTGGCATATAACAAGCATTTTTGTACAACGAAGTTGACGCTCTAGTAAGAGAACGCCGCCGTAAAAATGAAAGATATATACTATTGTGTACAACAAAAAGAAAACAGCTATGTGCAACAATCCCACTGGGTTTCAAGTCTTCTATTGCCACTATGCCTTCGAGCGTCTCCTCACTTTTGCTGCTTGTCCGAAGCTGATTAGATTGATTGATGCCGTTTGAGTTTGACAGTTGATATCGAGGTCAGATCGTAGTGTGATCCAATGGGACATAGTGATACGCTTTTCATCTCTAACTTTTTCCTGGACCGCCCTTTCGGGTTTTCGGTCCACCGGGATACCCCTTTTTGCCCAAGTTGCCTTTTCAGGTTTTCGACTTGTCGGGTGTACATATTTTTTCATTTTCATCCCTTATTTTTTCCCGAACCCTTTTGGTTCACCGGGAAGCCCTTATTTTTGCCTAGGCCAGTCGACCTAGCGGGTCTTTCATCATGTGTAGTATATTTTCACTATGTCCATATTGACAGGGTGAGGAAGGTCGTCACCGTCCATGGTGGTTAGAATCATGGCTCCACCTGAGAAAATGTTTTTTTTACCACAAATGACCCTTCATATGTGGGAGTCCATTTGCCCCTGGGGTCACCTTGCGGCAGTATGATGCGCTTGATCACCAAATCCCCGACTTGATACTATTGACGTCTGGCCTTCTTGTTGAAAGCCTTCATCATTCGCTTTTGATACGTCTGACCGTGGCAGATAGTAGTAAGTATCTTTTCATCGATCAAATTTAGTTGATCAAATCGAGTCTGGATCTAGTCGTCTTTGTTCAAACCCGCATCCTTCAAAATCCCGAGAGAAGGTATCTAGACTTCGATGGGTAGGACTGCCTCCATGCCATATACCAGAGAGTAGGGTGTTACCCCTGTCGAGATCCGTGCTGAGGTACGGTACCTATGAAGAGCAAAGGGTAACATCTCATGCCAGTCTTTGTATGTCACTGTCATCTTCTGTACAATCTTCTTGATGTTCTTGTTAGCTGCTTCAACAGCGCCATTCATCTTCGGCCGGTAGGGAGAAGAGTTGTGATGATGTATCTTGAACTGTTTATAGAGCTCGGTGATCATTGTGTTGTTGAGATTCGTACCATTGTCAGTAATAATTCTCTCTGGCACACCGTATCAACAGATCAGATTATGTCAGATAAACCGCACCACAACGTTCTTGGTTACTGTGGCAAAAGAGGCTGCTTCAACCCACTTCGTGAAGTAATCAATGGCTACTAGGATGAAGCGATGTCCATTAGAAGTGGTGGGCCTGATTTCTCCGATCATGTCGATGCCCCACATTGCAAAGGGCCACAGAGCTGTCAAGACGTTCAAGGGAACTGGAGGCACATGCACCTTATCAGCATATATTTGGCATTTATGACAAGTTCGAGAGTGCTGATAACAATCGGCTTCCATAGTGGACCAGTAGTATCCTGCCCATAGGATCTTCTTATCCATGGTATGTCCACTAGAATGGGTTCCGAAGGTGCCTTCATGTAGATCTGTCATGATCCTCTCTGCTTCGTCCTTGTCTACACACCGCAGTAAGGTTGAGTCATGGTTGCGTTTATAGAGGATTCCATTACTGAGGAAGAACTTTGTAGCGAACCTTCTCAGAAACTACTTATCATTGACAGATTCCCCTTCGGGATACTCTTGAGCCTCGAGATATCTTTTGACTTTGTGAAACCAGGGTTTGTCTGTTACCTCCTTAGTATCAATCTCGCAGCAGTGTGCCGGTTCATTCAAACTTTCAATGGTGATTCGGGGAGCTTCGTTGTCCCACCAGATTTTGAACATAAAACACATGGTGGCTAACGCGTCCGCTAACTGATTCTCTTTACTTCTTCAAAGTGTGGGAGCAGCATCAGTACATACTCTCTGTAAGGAATAAGATTCAGATGTTTCGTATCCCACTCACCCTTGATCTGACTGATCACCAGAGCGAAATCCCCAAATACACTTAAGAACTTAATCCTCAGGTCAATAGCAGCTCGAAGACCCATGATACATGCTTCATACTCCGCCATATTGTTGGTGCAGTTGAAACATAATCGGGTGGTGAACAGAGTATGACAGCCCTCGAGAGATATGATCACAGCGCCAATACCGTTACCCGGTGCGTTCCAGGCTCCATCAAAATACATAGACCATCGGGATCCTTCCTCAGATCCTTCATCCGGTCCAGGTTCTTCACAGTCGGTTACTAACATGATATTCTCATCCGGGAACTCAAAATTCATGGACTGGTAGTCATCCACGGCCTGATGAGCCAAATGATCAGCCAATACACTCTCCTTTATTGCTTTTTGGGTTGTATATTGTATGTCGTATTCAGTTAAGACCATTTGCCACCTTGTTATCCTTCCGGAGAGAGCGTACTTCTCGAAAATGTATTTGATCGGATCCATTTGTGACATCAACAAGGTAGTGTGAGTTAGCATATACTGTCTCAGTCAGTGAGCAGCCCATGCCAAAGCGTAACAAGTTTTCTCGAGCAGTGAGTATCTTGTCTCACAGTCGGTAAACTTTTTGCTAAGGTAGTATATTGCATGCTCTTTTCGACCAGACTCGTCATGCTGCCCCAACATACACCCCATTGAATTGTCTAGCACTGTCAGGTACAATATCAGAGGTCTTCCTTCAACTAGAGGCATCCAAATTGGTGGTTCTTGAAGGTATTCCTTGATTCTTTCGAAAGCGGTATGGCATTCATCATTCCACTTTACCACTTGATCTTTCTTCAAAAGCTTCAAGATTGGCTCACAAGTGGCAGTCAGATGTGAAATGAACCTAGCGATATAATTCAATCGTCCCAAGAAACCTCTAACTTCCTTCTCCGTACGGGGAGCGGGCATTTCTTGTATAGCCTTTACCTTTGTAGGATCTACTTAGATGCCTTTGTCGCTAACAATGAAATCCAAAAGCTTACCGGACCTTACCCCGAAGGTGCACTTGTTCGGATTCAACCTCAGCTTATATATCTTCAACCTGTCGAACAGCTTTTGGAGATGATCAAGGTGCTCTTCCTCAGTCTGAGACCTGGCTATCATATCATCAACATAGACTTTGATCTCGTGGTGAATCATATCATGGAACAAAGCGACCATGGCTCGCTGATAGGTTGCCCCAACATTCTTCAACCCAAAAGGAATCACCTTGTAGCCGAAGGTGCCCCACTGTGTAACGAAAGTTGTCTTTTCCATGTCTTCAGGAGCCATCTTGATCTGGTTGTAGCCAAAGAAACCACCCATGAAGGAGAAGATTTTATGTTGCGCGGTGTTGTCAACCAGAACATCAATGCGGGGAAGTGGGAAGTCATCCTTGGGGCTTGCCCTATTCAGATCTCTGTAATCCACACACATTCATACCTTGTCGTCCTTCTTAGGTACCGGAACGACGTTAGCAACCCACTGCGGATAGGAGGTGACAACTAAGAACCCTGCGTCGAACTGCTTCATGACCTCTGCCTTGATCTTCTCTGACATTTCAGGGTGCATACGGCGAACCTTCTGTTTAACCAGCGGGCAGTCTTCCTTAGTCGGCAGGAGATGTACCACAATATTAGTGTCCAAACCAGGCATGTCTTCATAGGACCAGGCGAAGATCTCGACGTAGTCGTGCAACATCTGTATCAACCTCTATTTGACGCTAAGCTCCAAATTTGCACCTATTTTAACCTCTTTTCTGTCTACCTCTGTGCCCAAGTTTATTGTCTAAACTGACTCTTCGTTAAGCTGTATAGCCCTCTCTTCCTGTTGTAGCAGTCTAGCAAGCTCTTCAGGTACCTCACAATCGTCCTCACCTTCGTCCTCGGCTTGGTTGATCAGATTTTCGAAGTCATAACTGGAAATAGCAGGATTATTCTTAATGGGATCCAGAGTGGATATGGATCTGCAGTTTGATATGTGAGTGTGTGTAAGAGCATAGCTGTATTGATAAAGCAAAGACAGAAAAGAAAAACAGAGAGTGCAAAATTTGTATGCAAAGAACGTCCAATGCTTCATTGATGATATATGAGATGACATATAGTAACCCTCACAGATAGAACCATTGTGCCTCGGGTAAGACACAAGGCTATAAAAAGGTTTAAATTGTTCATTACAAACTTAGAAAACAAGTAAGACAATTACTGCGGAATAAAAGAAACTGGTATGAAATCTCTGGTCGTCAAATTACTCGGTCCACCGTTGGTAGTCGGGTAAATCCAGCTGTCAATATCAAAGTCTTCCTCACTGTCTTCAATATCATTGACCCCTCGATTGCTGATGCGTAGGAGAGGTCCTCCAACTCGAGCGCGTCGAACAACCCTCTGAGCTCATGAAGTAAAGCCCAAGCCAAACTTGTCAGTTTTGTGAATAAATTCAGGGAGCGGTCCCCAATTGGTATTCCTGTTTTTATTTAACTACTGCTCTAGCGTCTTTGAGAGAAGCCATCTTCAGAGGAGGTTTGGTGCCGGTAGTGGTCTCAGTCGACGCCAAAATTTGGGGAACCTCTTCAAAGTTTTGACAAGGAGTCTCTATAAATTCTTCTTCCATATCTACGTACCTGAAGGAGTTCAGGTGGCTCACCATATACTCCTCTTCGCCATGAACAATAACTATCTTCCCCTTCACCGGATACTTCAACATTTGGTGTAGTGTAGAAGTGACAACCCCAGCTTCGTGGATCCAAGGACGACCCAACAAACAAGAGTAGGATTTCTTGATATCCATCACATATAAGGTGGACTCAAAAGTCTGAGAGCCTATCTTGACAGGGATGTTCACTTCCTCATGCACCATTCTTTTCGACCCGTCAAAAGCCCTTACCACAATGTTACTAGGCTTTAAAGTTAATCCCTTGCAATCCAACCAGTCCAACGCCTTCTTGGGAAGAACATTCAGCGAAGACCCAGTGTCCACCAACACATGAGCCATAGTGGTGCCCCTGCATTCAATCGAGACATGCAGAGAATCATTATGTTTTCTTCCTTTTGGTGTCAAGTCGGCGTCTGAAAAACCCAGCCCATTGTCGGCAGTCAGGCTAGCCACACAATCTTTAAATTGATCAACTGAAGTCTCTTGCGGCACATGCGCAATTTTGAGGAATGCAATCAAAGCCTTCACATGGGCCTCAGAGCACAACAATAGGGATGACATGGATATCTTTGAGGGGGTCTGTCCTAGCTGTTCGACCATATTGTAGTCACTCTTTTTAATTATTTCCAAAATTTCCTCTATCTCTTGCTTATAGGTTTCCACAATAATTTTTCTAGGTGCCTCCGTCCGAGTAGGCTCACCTACAGTTTCTTTTCCTCGAGTCTCAAATGACTCATCGGCAGGGGTACCAGCTGGAGTAAGAACAAGTATAGTAACTGAAGTACTGGCGGGTGCAGAAGATGAAATAATGACAGGCTTAGTGCCAATCTTTGGGGAGATCTCAGGAGATAAAATCCTTCCACTTCTAGTAATCTTGCTGGTCCCAACAATGTTACCAACATCAAGATCAACTTCTTCGATCTTCAAGTTTTGTTTAACGCCATGATAGTAAACATCGGCGCCATAATGCCAAGGGACAACTTTGTCCGAGGCATACGGGATAGGGCCAGGACATGTGATTATCAACAGAACGATTCTCGGAGCGAGTGTAATCCTAACAGGTCTTCTCGAGGAGGCCTTGGAAGGATTGGCGGAAATGGTTATAATAGCAATGTCTTCAGATGGAACAACGGGAACCAGAGTTTTCTCGAACAAAATTTATTTGCTGTCCATCAGGCGTTGGACACCTGTTTTTAGCAAATAACAATCAGAAGACAGGGATGAACATATGTGGAAATCTTCATCACAACCTGGAAATAAACCAGCCAACAACAGATTCTTCTTAACAGTCATAAGAGGAGTAGAAACTTCGTCCACTGAGGTTACAGACAGATTGGTATCAACGGTGTTAACTCCATGGTTGTGCTTAGGCATGGGAGCAATTATGACATTGGGCTTCTCCGGAGCATCGAACTCAATCTCCTTGGCTTCAATTAGATCTTGTACTTTATTTCTTAGAGCCCAGAAGTCATTTGTGTCATGACCAGGACCCTCAGAATGATAGGCGCACCGAGCGTTCAGATTGTATGAAGGAGAGAATGTATTAGGATTCTTGGGAGCCTCTTTCAAAGTTGCCAAGTTAGATCTCAGCAGATGGGGTAGAACCTTTGTCAATGTCATGTTGATCCGGGTGAACTGCCTTTATGGTCTTTCCACCCTTTGCTGATTGTTGCATTGTGGGGTAGCCGCAGGCCTAGGTATTATTACATCACTTACTATTGGATGGTATCCCGCTCTGCTCTGATCTCTTGGGTTATAAATGGCACTGGCCTCCTTCTTACCAGTGAAGGGTTTCTTCATTGTGCTCGAGGATGCATCTCTTTAAATTTTGCCACTTTTTATACCGGCTTCGACCCACTCACCGGTCATGATTAGTTCAGTAAATCCAGCTAAGGAACTTCCGATGAAGGTGGTTGAAGAATGGACCTGACAAGGTGCCTAGGAACATATCCACTAACTCTCTGTCAGATAGAGGGGGCTGGACTCTGTCTGCGAGATCCCTCCATTTCTGAGTATAGGTTTTGAAACCTTTACCTGCTCCCACAAACATGCCTTGCAATTGCGTCTGAGTTAGAGCTAAGTCAGCATTATACTGGTATTGTTTGTAGAAGGCGGCAACCAAATCTTCCCAATTGCGAATATTGGTCCCTTCCAATTGATATAACCAATCCAACTGTGTCCCTGACAAGCTCTCTTGGAAGAAATGCACCCACAGATTCTTATCAGCCATATAGGGTTGGATCTTTCTGACGTATGACCTTAAATGCAACTTCGGGCAAGAAACACCGTCATATTTAGCAAAAGTGGGGACCTTAAATTTATGTGGGATGACAACCCCTGAGACAAGTCCTAACTCTTCAAAATCCAGTCCGGGTACCCTCTAGACCTCCATAGCATTCAAAAGATCCTCTAGCTCCTTGTATTTATTATCAGCAGGAGGATACTGTTCCTCAGAGTAATTAGGTTCTTCCTCTTCTTCGGATGCTGGGTTGTTGTTCACTTCCTTGGTCCTATCTTCTTGATTATCTCCTTCACCTGATGATGTTGCAAAGTCCAAAGTCCGTCTGGCTTGTCCTTTGAACCTTCTTCCCATGATCACAATACCGGTTGGTTTCTTTGATTTCTTCTTCTTCTCTTTGGCCAGTAGAGTCCTCAACTCCTCTTGTCCTTTTGTCAGAGTCAAGAGCAAATGTTGAAACTGGACGTTCTGCACCTGAAGATCTTTCACTGTCTGTTCAATATCCATCTCACTGAAATAAACAGTAGAAGGATAAGGAGACCTGTCGTAAGAAACTTGTATGATGTTATGATTAATGAAGATGCAATATGCAAATGATTTTAAGGAAATTAGAGATTTAAATTTGCTCAAACCAAAAGGAACACACGTTATATTAGATCCAAGTTTGAATACATCATGCCTCTTTGGGCTTACAATGAAAGAAATAAAATACAACAAAAGCTCCTAAGACAGAAAAGTCGAACACATCCTCTTTGGAACGATGTAGGCGTTCAAATTCCGCTCTTCATGAAGCAGTTTGGTGAGTTCCAGAACCTTCTTCTCACTGGCGTAAATTTAGGTTTCAAAGGTGTCTCGCTCTTCCTTCAACTGAACCCATGCTTTCTGCAAGTCTTTGAGAGAGGTAGGCATGTCAGGATGATGGACAATGTATGGGACGTCTCCTTCAACAATAGGCTCTATGATAATGGGGAGGATGGAAGGGTAAGGAATTAGGATATTTTGAGCACGAGCCCATACCCACCTAAGATAAGGCTCGAGAGGGATAGAGTTCTTGTGTCCCAGAGTCCTACTGTCCACCTTGTTCACCATTCTCCAAGCTCATGTAAACTTCTGGCGATAACCATGGTCTTCTTTGTCGTAGTCGAACACCAGACCTTAAATGAGCATCTCATGAGGGCCGTCTCTTCGAGCATACCCAAATTGTCGAAGAGCTAAGCAGGGAATGCAGGTGATACCTCCCCTAATACCAAGAAAAGGGACGTTAGGGAATTCCCCACAACGGTCAATGATAGAGACGTCTTCCAAGGATCTTGAACACCAAAGGATGTCAGAATGGGCGAGGGACATCATCCTTTGGGACCATGTCAGTCTTTGCTCATTCTTCAATGCTGATTGAGGTAGGTGTGAAGTGAACCACTTAGCGAGTAGGGGAACACAACACAAAAGAGTACCTCTCTTCTTCATGGTGCGGGTATGAAGACAATGCAAGATGTCTCCCAGTAAGGTAGGTACGAGATTGCGAGAGAGAAAGACTTTGATGGTGTTAACGTCTATGAATTGGTCAGAGTTGGGGAACAGAACCAAACCATAAATGAGAAGAGCCAAGATGTCTTCAAAAGCTTGGAAATCCATGTCTTCCCAGAATGAACAAGCCTTCTCCAATAGAAACTTGGCTAGGAAACCTTTAACCCCACTTCTTGTCTCCCAATTGGATATGATGTCGGCTCTCTTCATATGCAAAGCTTCGGTGAGGACTTTAGGTTTTGGAATCCCTTCTAGACCGGTGAACGGAATCTGATCAAGCACGGGCACCCATAAGATTAGAGAAAACTCTTCCAGTGTAGGTACTAAATGATAGTCCGGGAAAGTGAAACAATGACTACAGGATTAAAGAATTGGAACGGCACACACATCATCTCTTCTTGGAAACCGGATGTATCCAAACTGAGGAGTCGACCGTATTTCTTGGTAAAAGTAGAATCCCCGGGCACTCTTGAGGCTAACTCTTGAAGATGAGGGTGTGCTTTTACAAAGCTGATTCGGATAATGTTTCTTCGAACGTAATTCATGACCTACAAAGCAAAAACAAAGATAAATTTCTAAATCCTTGAAATGGTTAGTGAGCATGATCATGATGCTTATGATGTTTATGATGTTATGTACAAGTAAATATATACACGCAAAGCAAACAAATCCCTATGTTTTAGGCTTGCATGAGGTTTTATAGGTAAGTACCCTCTTGAAGTTTAGTTGGCTCAACCTGTCCTAGTAATAGTGATCGGGTTATAAAGGATCTCAATATCACCGGCCTTTCTCTTAGGCATTGTCTCAGCATAATTAATCTTTTCTTGCGGCCGAGATATCCCAAAAGTCCATCCTCAATGAGTGTAGTATCGAGTATCAACCAATTTTCAGCTCTACACTGAAACTGGTTATCTCACTACGTCCTAATGGCCAAGTTTGTTCAATTAGGGTTCTAAAGTCAATTAGTGCTTTATGACGCCACTTAGCGGCCCCGTACTCTCCTCGATTCACCACGAGGGATACCGGTACCCACAAATGCGTCACACTAACATATCTATTGTTTCAACCATATCGGTCTACGCCGTACAGTTTCCACAATCTATTGCTATTTATCTAAAGAGGTGTCCCAGATCCGGGTGAAGGATCAAAGCAAGCCCAAACAAAGAACAAAATGTAAAGCATACAAGTCAAACAAAGAAAGCAAGTAAATGTGATATAACCCTAAGGTAACCCCACTTTTACGTATTTCCTAAGCAGAGTCGCCAGTTCTGTGATACGGTGGGGGAACTGACTTGGTTTTTTTGCGTTTGATCGCAATTGTGCGGATAGAAAGAGTCGCCACCGACTTTTCTTTTATCCAAAAGGAAAGGCTAAAAAGAACATGAAAGACCTTTAGAGATGTTTTCTTGAGTTCGGGGGGTAGATTATGAAAAGGGAAGGTGTTAGAACCCTTTTCATACATGGTTTTCCATGGCTCTTAGTTACTCGCTAGATCACTTGCTTTTGTTTAAATATGTTTGTGGTGTGGGTTTTGAAAGTATTTTGAAAATGTCTTTGTAACGGTTCTCGTTTCTATAAGAACGCGTACAAAGTGTTGTTTCAAAAATAGTTCAAAGATGTGTTTGTGGAATGTGTTTTTGAAAGTGATTTTGAAAAGGTGTCTTCTTTGTAATGGCTCTCGTTTCTATAAGAATGCGTACAAAGTGTTTGTCTTTTGAAAATGTTTCAAGATGAAAGTGTTGGTGTAAAAAATGTTTTTGTTGTGAGAAAGCGAGCAACTATGAGCAAATCTACCTACTCAAAAGGTCTTAGATATTCTTTTCCTCCTCCTTTAGATGTTGCTATCTTACCATTGTTTTGGTAAGAAGCCCCATTGTTGGATGTGAAGGGACGAGCGTGGGACGTTTGTATAGTCATAGAAGGCAACCCATGGAACATTTTTAGCAATGTTGTTTTAGGGACTAGATTGTTTATCGAAGGCAACATCGAGGGTCATCGAGGGACTATGATCTTTTTTTTATCAAAGGGTCTTTGCTAAAGCGACCATGTTCGAGGGACATGAATATTTCGAAAGGCAACAAGTGAGATTACCCTAAGGGTGCTAGTGTGCAAAGTGTATTTGATTGCATGCATTTTGTCTTGTATTTGAAAGGTTATCTATTTGTTGATTTAAATCTTGCCATACACCCTAATTACTAGCAATATATGAAAGTAAGTAAAATGCGGAAAATAAAATCCTAAGCTATTACATCACTTTAGGGGGATGGGGGTACAAATTTACAATGGGGATGAAGTGGAAACTGAAATATTACAACCATATCGAATAATAATGAAAACAATGTAAAAACAGTGTAAAATAAAAGCAAAAATGCATTTTGAACTGCTACGTGTCGACCCATGTTGCTATGCATCGAAACATAGCTTTTCCTTGCCCCTGTAAAATCTGACCAAACTCAGTATGAGTCGATGCATACTGAGATGTGTCGACTCATACTTCTTCTTGTATCGACGTTAAACGCGTATGTGTCGATCCAAACATCTTTCACGCTTCTGTTTTGGAGATTTTTTACAGTATGAGTCGATGCATAAGGCTGTGTGTCGACTCATACTCTGTTTTTCCACCTAGAAAGGGTCGACGCATGTGGGTACGTGCCGACTCATCCTGCATTTTTTGCCTTAAACATGGTTTTTCTTGTCTGTACAGGTTAGTTTACAGCATATGATGGATAAACATAAACAACATATGATTTGATAAGCCTAAACAATAAGCAAATAACCAGTTCAAAAGGATCATAAAATGCTACATCTCATCTTCAAAACAAATTATCAATGATGTGTGAAAAGATATCAAGTCAATAAGACTTACCTTTGGGCTGCACTGGTTGTTTTAAATCTGAATGCTTTTCCAAATGCTGTGATGGCCCTAATGAATCTTCAGAAAGCTGCTCTGGACTGTTGAAACTAAGTTAGACTATACTGTAATGTTTTTTGGTGTTTTGAGGGTGAAAATGATAGCACTACAAGGACTGTTTTTATGTTTGGACAATCTTTGTATGGGATGAGGTGTTTGGTTTATAGGAGAGTTTGTATGGTGAAGTAATGGGTTGGGGTCTTGTTTTGAATAAGAACATAACTAGTTTGAAAATGAGTGAGTCAAGGTTACAAAGGATATTGTTTTTTCTGCTCAACAAAACTCTATATTCTCTCTCTCAATCTTCCTCTTCCTCAAAAAATCTCCTTTGTGTCTTATGAGACTGCTCTTTTTGTAGACCCTTGACTGAGGTTTAGGGGGGAAACCAAATAAGTTATTTGAATTATTTTTTCCTACTGTTTTGATACTTTCTTCACACAAATTTCTTTTTCCATTTTGGTGCAATCTTGGGGTTGTTATGATGCAGGTTTGGGCAGACTGCATAGAGTAGTTTTGGACTGTATAGGACATCATATGTATACTTGTGGTGCAGCATAGCACAATGTTTCTTGTAGGGCAGCAATGGAGCAGGATTTGAGGTGTTGTGATAATGTAGCATAACACACTTTGTTCAACTTGGACAGTATAATTTATAGCATGACACAGATTTGGTCTTGTGGAATATTTTATACACATTATGTCAAGGGTAAAAAATATTGTGGCAAGGTTTTTTTGAGAAAATTCAAACAAGACATAGTTTTAGAATTTGTAATTTTGCAAAAATGCCACTTTGTAATAACTTGAATTACTTGCATCATCTTGAATTATTTGGAATTGTAGTAAAAGATGTCATGAAGTAAATGAGATTAACCAAGTATAGAAAATACTTAGAAAAATTTCAAAGTCTTGCAAAGTTGGATTTTGATTCTCTTGATTTTTGATGATCAAATTTCATATTTTTGGATGTCTTGACATAATATGATTTTTGAGACTCAAATTTGGTCAAAAAAAGTCAAAGTTTAACTTTTTAACATCCGGTTGACTTTTTCCGGCCGAAACTCCGATTTTGCTCATTTTGCCCCCTTTTGACAATTTGAATGATTCTTCTTAGAAAATTGTGATATGAGGCTTAAAACTTGACTGAAGTAAATCTAGGAGCCCTTGAGACATGAGAGGGCAAATTTTGGGGTACAACAACTGCCCCTGTTCAATCTTCTTAAACCTGAAGAGTTAGAATGGCGAACCTACCATTCGTGACTTGAAGGTGGAAGATGATTTAACACTAGAGTGCCCAGAAATTTGCACTCGATGATGTGGCGGTTAATTATGCAGGGGATGGGCTTAAAACATGCCATTTGGAGAAATTATGGAGAATTATCGGAGATGGGCTTGTAGAAGCCATCCAGAAAAGATTGGTTGCGTAAGGGATTCCTTGGCAAGAAATCATGTTCCTGCTGTCGAGGAAGACTTCACCGGGGAATGTTGGTTCATGTCCTGGGAAGTAAAGTCCAGGAGCTTTGGTTGTCCATTACTCCACTGGGGAATTAACTCCTGATTGAGGGAGTGAAAGTAGAATGTACACCCAATCAAGGTCCAGGCTGTACAACAACTCGCTGGGGAAATGTAAAATCGATTGTATCTAATCGGGTCCAAGCCTCTCAGTGTTGTAACCTGTTGTCTGGAGATAAGAAGGAACCCGGATAGTTGGGTTACATTGAAATGAAAGCCTGGGTAGTAGGGCTTGTGAGAAGGAACCTGGATAGTAGGGTTACTTCGAAATGAAAGCCTGGGTAGCAGGGCTTGTGAGAAGGAACCTGGATAGTAGGGTTACTTCGAAATGAAAGCCTGGGTAGTAGGGCTTGTGGGAAGGAACCTGGATAGTAGGGTTACTTCTAAATGAAAGCATGGGTAGTAGGGATTGTAAGAAGGAACCTGGATAGTAGGGTTACTTCGAAATGAAAGCCTGGGTAGTAGGGCTTGTGGGAATGAACCTAGATAGTAAGGTTACTTTGAGATGAAAGCCTGGGTAGTAGGGCTTGTGGGAATGAACCTGGATAGTAAGGTTACTTTGAGATGAATGCCTGGGTAGTAGGGCTTGTGGGAAGGAACCTGGATAGTAAGGTTACTTTGAGATGAAAGCCTGTGTAGTAGGGCTTGTGGGAAGGAACCTGGATAGTAAGGTTACTTTGAAATGAAAGCCTGGGTAGTAGGGCTTGTGGGAAGGAACCTGGATAGTAAGATTACTTTGAAATGAAAGCCTGGGTAGTAGGGCTTGTGGGAAGGAACCTGGATAGTAAGGTTAATTTAAAATGAAAGCCTGGGTAGTAGGCCTGTGGGAAGGAACCTGGATAGTAAGGTTACTTCGTTTGATCATGTAGATTAGTTGACCCGTTTGATTTCGGGAACTGATTTTCCTTTGGTTGCCTGCAGATATGACATGTATAACTGCTGGAATTGTTGGTGATAACTGACTTTCCTGAAAAGATAACAGGGTTAGTTATATGCGATGCATGAAATGCATTGTGAGATGATGTTCTCAAAATAAACGAGATTATGCTGTATGTGATATGTATGTGCATGTTATGTTGTGTGAGCATGTTAGATGTGACATATCCGAGGCTGGGAAAATAAGTCCCTGACTGTTGCTGGAGAAAATAGAATTTCTTGACTGTTGTAGAGAAACATGGCTCTTCTACCTCCGTTAGAGAAACATGATATTAACAGTATTACTCATTGTTTCGGGAAATAAAAAGTGGCCAAATAATATCATTATGTAACACTGAACTTTCATAATTTTTTCTTGCTCGGTAGAGTTTTCAGTTAGTACAACAATACTATGATATTCTCTAATAAGATGAAGATTAATACCTTGACCTCTAGACCCTTGTTCAAATAAAGAGACCCCCAAAAGATTCTCGCATATGGCATTGTCTTGGTTGACTCGACCATTAACAGCCTTACCATCGATCGATAGACCGAATAACATGTACACGTCCTCTAGTGTGACTGTACATTCACCACACGAAAGATGAAAGGTGTGAGTTTCGGTCCTCCATCTTTCCACTAATGCGAGAATAATTTTATAGTCAACATGGTAATTGACTATGTTGAGTAACGAACCAAAATCTACATGTCGTAAGTACGGTTCAATTTGAACGTCGTAAGGGACATACTCATGGACACGGTAACAAAATCTTTTAACATCCTATTAAAAACATGAATTGCGTATAAGAATCATAAGAATTACCGATACACTTACGAAGGTTTCAATGTTGTTGAGAGTTCCTCTATGTTGATCACCCATGGTCAAGAGAGACATTTTTTTTATTACTCTTGTGTTGTTGTTGATGTTTCAAGAAAGAAATAGTGTGTGAATTACGATTGTGATGAACATATATGGTGAATGTTACATGTATTTATAGGAAAGTCTTGAAGAACACAATGCATTTACGTGACAATACTTTGCATGCAATATATACACATAGGCGCCACCCTAGGTGGTACATGCTCTTATTTAATACACATAGGCGCCACACTAGGTGGTGCATGCTCTTTTTGATACACATAGGCGCCATTCAACATGGCTTTTTACTTTTTGCATGCATGCAAACCTGCAGCGTGGCAGGGATCAGATGGCATGCATGCAATTTTGTTGTTCAATGACAAGCCATCCTAGGTGGCGCATGCATGTAAAAAAAAAGAGGACACGCCACCCTAGGTGGCGCGTGCATTCAAAAAGAAGAGGACAAGCCACCCTAGGTTCCGCATGCATGCAAAATATAGAGGACATCCCATACTTTCATCAGTCTATTTAATTGTCTGTGTAAGGTGCATTACTAGTATACATCCATAACTCACAAAAAACATACCTCAACAACATGGATCATTCACAAAATTATACTATTGTTTCCCATATTAACAGTGAGATGTTCAACTGTGATAGCTTCAATTTTATTCCGTAATACCGATTTTATCCGCTTTCGGACAAACAAGAAATCAAGTTTTGCACGCTTCAAAGATAGACTAGAAGCCAAATTGCAGTGTGAATAAGAGGATGAATCTGACGAGGACAACCATCCCGATGTCGATGTTATTGACCAAGAAGAAGAAGATGATGAGGCAATGATTGATTTTATGGTCAATGATGACGCCACAGATCAAGAGCATGAACCTGTACCTACGAGTCATGAGTACGACCCTCTGTTTCACATGACGAACTTGAACTTGGGGGAAGATGAACCAACCTTATATGCAGACCGAAGGGGCCTTGAAAGTTGGAGACAGATTTTGAACAAAAGAAGAGTGTCTCAGAGCTATCAAAAAATACCACATGGAATTTTTAACTGACTTCAATATAGATAAAAATAATTCAGGGACGTACGTTATTTTATGTTGTTAAAAATAAGGACAAAAGAGTTTTTTTCTTCGTATTTTCCTATTATGAATATTATTGAGAGAAATGATATATTTTTAATAGAACATAAAAATGTATTTTTGTATTTTAAATAACATTTATTATGGACAAAAGTGCATTTTTGTATTTTCATATTGTAAATATTAATATATATATATATATATATATATAGT